>PVKB01003188.1:0-218543 GCA_004027205.1 Ctenodactylus gundi | reverse complement strand
TGCATCTTTGTTCTGAGAATTACCCAAGGGGCCAAAGAAACAGCTTCCTTTGGGAATTCTTCCAGGTTATGCCTTCCCATCCAGGTGAAACCGTAGCCCATGACTGAGTGATACAGAGATGCGCAAAGTCAGCCCTCTTGCTCGGGAGGCCGTTAGAACTCCAGGGCTCCCGTGGCACCCTAATCCTTCACTCGAACCCTGTTCTTCCAGGAGACGGTTATCTATGGGTCTCTCACATTTCCACAGTCTTGCAAGCTACACGTTCTGCATGCCTTGGTTCCAGATGTGCTGTGTGCCTCTATTCTGCACTATCCTTACAAGGATGTTTGTATAAAACAGCCTTGGAGGATTTAAAAAAAAAAAGTCTCCTTGGAAAAAAGAGCAAGCTAGTTTGCCATGCAATACAAACATAAGAAAAATAATACCTCATTCTGTGGCAAAATCCTCTCTTCTAATAACACCCACTAGCTGTGCACAGAATTACCTGGTTTTCTTTGGAACCCCTTGCAGGAATTGAGGCTCAGAAAACCAGAGCAAACGTGGATATTCTGACTGTTATCAATAACAAAACAGTTTGTAAAGTTGGAAGTAAGGTAAAATGTCACTCTTCACATTTTTATTTTTTACAATTTTCTCTCACCTGGTTTGCACTCTTTATTCTATTATAGGTTAGAGCTAAGAGCATTCCTTCAGTGAATCACTTGCATAAATATCCCATATCACACACTTGAGGCCCTGGGTTTGATCCTCAGCCCTGCAAAAACAAGCAAACAAACAAACAAACAAAAAACCCATTTCAGTTATGAGCTTCCTATCTGAGATGTTGGTGGTGAATATTTTTTCCCAGTCTGTTGGTTCTCTTTTTACAATGTTGATAGTTTCCTTTGCTGTGCAGAAACTTTTTAATTTCACAAGATCCCGTTTGTTAATAATGGGAATAATTTGTTTTTCTCTTGGTGTCTTGTCAAGGAAGTCTTTGCCCATCCCTATGCCATTTAGATATTTGCCTAATTTGTCTTCTAGGAGGTTCAGTGTTTCACTTTTCATGTCTAGAATATACATGAAGAAAAGTAAGCCTACCAAAATAAAGGATCCTATTGAAAAGTGAGCAAATGAAATGAAGAGGCAGTTCACTCACAAAGAAGTACAAGGGGCCAATAGATACATGAAAAGATGTTCAACATCTCTAGCCACAAGAGAAATGTAAATCAAAACAATGCTAAGATACCATCTCACCCCAGAGAGAATGGCCTATATCAACAAGTCAAAGAGTAATCAGTGCTGGTGAGGCTGTGGGGAGAAAGGAACCCTCCTGCACTGCTGGTGGAAACGTAAATTTGTACAACCTCTCTGGAAAGCAGTATGGAAATCTCTCAAAAGACTAGAAATAAATATCCCCTTTGATCCAGCGCCACCCCTCCTGGGAATGTTTCCAAAACAGGCCAAAACAACACATAATAGATATATATGTATACCCATGTTCATAGCAGCACAACTAACGATAGCTAAAATATGGAAGTCACCAAAATACCCATCAACAGACCAGTGGATACACAAATTGTGGTATTTGTACACAATGGAATACTATGCATCTATAAAGTCCAACAGCATGGAGGCTTCTGCGGGCAAATGGAAGAAACTTGAGGACATCATACTTAGTGAAGTGAGTCAGAAGCATAAGGTGAAACATCGAACGGTCTCTCTGATGAGAGTCCCAGATCACAACTCCTATGTAACTTAAAACAAAAAACAAAGTGAAACAGGGGGGTAGGGTAGGGGAGGAGGTAGGGAGGGGAAGGGTGGGGGAGGGTCAAAAGGAGAGTGGGAAAGTACTTGTCACCTTGACAAGATATGTATGTGCACAAAATGCTCAACTTCATTATAAAATTTCGCGCTTATACATGTCAATAAAATGGGGGGGGGGAACCATTTCAGGCCTTATTTGTAGGGAAATTTTCTTAAACAGTATACCTGTTCCCTTGCGATTTGTGTACTTTTTTCTATATACATTATATTTCTGGGGGCTAAAAATAAGTTTATACAAATGTAAAAAGCTAGACTGTGTAGGACAGAGTACAAGAGAGTAAAATTTAAGAATCAGTTAAAAGCCTATTTCTAGAAAGAAGAGAAGCAATAAAAAGTTAATAACCACTCTTTTAAAATTATTACAATTTAAGTTAGAGCTGACAAAAATCTGACCTGAGACAGCAGCATGTCAACAGAGATAAAGAAACAGACCCAGAGGACACTTAAGTGGTAGATTGCAGGAATGATGTGCAATTTTTTAAGTCAATACTTACAAATATCCACTGGTTAGAATGGATATACTAGCATGGACAACTTCTGTGACAGGACTGGTGCCTACGTCTGGGAGGAAGGATAGGACTTGATAACAGGTTAACTCAATAGGTTAGAAACAAATTGAGATACCCCTAAAGTTTTCAAGGTTGGCGACATGCAAAATAAAGGTACCTTTCACTGATACGGGTAATTTTTTTTTACCTATATAATGTCCATTTGCTTTTACTTTAAAGGATACCCAAGTTTGTCCAACTGCTCCGAAAATCAGAAAATTATCTGGATATTTTATTCCATACACATAATGTAGAATATGCTATGTTTTTCATTTTAAAAATATTTTCAAAATCACACCAATTAGAAGCCATAAAGAAAGGAATGTAGACCAATAAAGGAAGCCAGCTTGACAGATGATGTATCACCTTTAATCACACAGCACATGCGGCTGCCAATTGCTATTTTTTTTTCTGCTGAAGAACACTTTACAAATCACTTGGCTTATTCACAGATCTTTCTAAAGTAGCAGAAAAGCAGCTGGGTTTTATGGAGTGAGACTTGCAATTGCTAATTCACAATCTTTTAACATATATCCCCCTTTAATGCAAGCAGCTCAGGATTAACTCACCTTAAATGATTAAGAACCCATGGCTTTCCATCTTCCCTGCTCCATAATTACCAGTATCTTTTAAGGAAGAAAGTGTGTTTGCTGTTCATTAATGGTAATACTACCTACACAGAGCAATCAGTAAGTCCATGATCCTTCAGTCACTATGGAAGCTGAATTACCCTCTCCACCAGGACAAAATCAATTAACACCACTGGGGATGTCATTATTGTCACATTATGTCACTCGATAGTCTCCAGGGCCTATAAGTGATTTAAATTTTTTTTACCGCTATAATTATAGTGTGTGTGTGTGTGTGTGTGTGTGTGTGTGTGTGTGTGTGTGTGGCATGGGGGTTAGAAATCCTTATGTTGACAAGGCACGCTTTTATTATACGGAAATTAATTTTACAACATTGAAAAAATGCAAGCCACCCCTGTAAGTCTTTGGGAGAAAATGGCTCTACTCTAGGGTCACTCCCAAGCACAAGTGATTTGTCATACTGAAGTGTCTTTCAAAGGTTTGCTTAAACAAAAACCACATTGGCTGCATCCATGAGGCACTTTGCTCGGTGCAGAGGAAGGCAGGGGCTGGAAATCAGTCAAACCACTGTAAGTTACACGGACACTGGAAGCCCAAGATTCCTAAGTTGTGATTTCCCTTCTAATAAAATCAACTTGTTTCCTGAAAAACAGCATAATTTTAGTTTTGCGAAGGTAAAGGCTCAATACATCAGAGAAGAGGGTGAAATGTCATGGCAGAACCAGCTCACGTGTGGGGAGCCTGAATTTTTGCTCTAAATTTACAAGACAGCTCACAGCAGAAGGTCCAGTTGTTTAGTCCCTCGGATCCACCGCGTAGCCTGTGGACTGGTTGTCACGGTGGTCAGAGACTCAGAAGAAAACCACGTGTGACATCGTTCTCTCCTGTCAGTTGTCTTTTTCTTCCCCATGTCCCTAACTCCTCATCACCATCACAGAATATTAAATGGGATCTGAGTTCAGAGTTTTCAGTGGTTGTTTAAAAAAGAATAAAAAGCAATTCCCAAGTAAATTAAACAGAATGTTTTTAAATGGCTGGTTTCCTTTTTAAAAAGTAGACCCAACTTCTGTATTTTGGCCTACATCAGGGGGTATTTAATTAAGTCTATTCTGTCTAACATGATCTGATGTCATTGTACAAGGATATGTTCTTTGTTAGCAGCACTCTTAGTTTCAGACTCCTCTGTGTATTTGAAACCATGGTAACAGAGCAGTAAGCTAAAGCCAATGAGATAATGAGATATTCTCATTGTAATTGTGTTTCATGAGGGCACAAGATCCCACGGGTGGTATCTGACTGTCTTACAACTGCTAACAGAATTTAAGAAGCAGACATACATTAGCATGGTACCGTTTTCCGTAACAGCCATGTAAACATTTATGACTTGGCATTTTTTACCTGTTTCCAGCACATAAAAGTGTGTAATGTGCGTTTATGTCACAA
The DNA here is from genome assembly GCA_004027205.1 of Ctenodactylus gundi. NCBI lineage: Eukaryota > Metazoa > Chordata > Mammalia > Rodentia > Ctenodactylidae > Ctenodactylus > Ctenodactylus gundi. Next base: position 214,156 of record PVKB01003188.1, on the reverse strand, counting down.
AAGCCACACAATTAATGAATATCAATACTTAAAAATCCTTAGAACTTCAAGGAACTTCAGATTTGAAATGCACCAAGCAGGCTGTGGGGATGCTGTTTTGCATTATAATTATGAGCTGGGCAATGGTTTACGAGGAGAGGAATCCATCAAAGCAAAGAAAAAGAGAGCTGGGGGCAGCTAGCCCTGCACCTCCCAACCAACCCACAAGCACCTCCTAAAGGAGGGGCAACCCTAACCCTGAGTAAGGTTCCCTGTGCTTTTAGGAGGAAAGCCACACTGGGGTTTCCATTGACATTTACTTTTAAAAGAGGGGAAAAAAAAACATTTGGAGAATAAAACCAAAATATTTACAAGACTTTGCTTCTGCTGAACTCAAATCAGAGAGGGGGGCACCTCACTTTTGAGTGCTTTCTCTTCTGTTGCTGTTTGAAGTTTCCCCCTCAGTTTTCATTTGAGTTGCAGATTTATGCACAAGTCACTGAAGCCATGTTCCCCATCCTGATGAGGTTGCCCTAACAGGCGTTGTGTCTTTTAATAAATAATTTAAAACCAAAAAAGAGAAAGTGCAATACGGAACGCCTCGTTGATTTAAGCAGGGCTAAGACTCATGCTCTCTCATGTCACTGGGCTCCCCACCAGGAGCCCTGCTTTAGAGAAGAACTGACCTGAGAACGAGCATTTTGTCAGCTTTGTGAGGCTGCTGGCACATGGGACAAGATGATCCTTGAACATTAGACTTTATAGAGAGGATTCTGTTTGCTTTTCACTTCACAGACAAAGGATGTCACTCTTTGGTTTTTAAGACGTGCTCAAGCCATTTCTAAAATGTTTTCGCACAGGGAGCTAAATTGGTATCAAAATCCTATTAATAGAGAAAGGGAAGTTGTTTTTGTTGAAAGGTATTGACGTACCCACGGTTGTGGAGGGGAGAGTTCTCTTTTAACATTTCTGTAGGGGCACATTGATGACACTTAAAGACAGGAAGTACTCTCTTCTGCTCTGTGCATTTGTGTGTATGTATGTGTGTGTGTTATGCACATATGTACATATGTACTTGGGCAATAAAATTTATGGCACAAGTGATTACAAAGAAAGAACATTTCACAGCACTGGAGGATGTGATTTTCATCTCCGCAAGATAGGGTGGCCTCATCATTCATGGCTGTTACAGCAAAACACAACCACAAGTGGGTGAACGGGGGCCACCCCTACTGAGGGAGACGACTGCTCTATTACAGCTGTCATGACCCATTAGATCCTCCACTGTCCCTTCTTGGATGTGTCTCCCAGCAAGCTCTTTATTTCTACATCTGACAGGGGGAAACCTCGTTTACTTAAAATCCCTCCTTCTTGTTCATGACACATAGGAAATGGTTGTCAGGTTTGAAAGCTCCCCCTAGTCACCAGGTTGAAATGCTGAGCAAAGTCCGGAGTTGAAAACTTTGGCAAGAGTTTATTAAATACAGTCAGAATTACTGCAAAATGGATTTACTTGTGTGGGCTTTGAAATGAATTTCTCCTCTTTAATGCAGATAAGTTCAACTCTAAGCCTTGGCTAAGGCTAGTCTTAGAGGATGATACAACAAATAAGGAATTGAATATGCTTTTAAAATATTCAAACCACAAGTGTAACTTCTAAAACAGATTTTCCCATTTACTTTCTCCAGCCTGAAAACTTTTAACACCATAATTTAGCCTAAGACTAGTAGATATTTACAGAATTTAATTCTATTTTGTCAAGATGGTAACCAGAGGTTTGCACTGAATTTTTCTCCCTTCCATCCCTTGTTGTCTATCCTGACAAAAGCCGTCATTTCTAGATTTGGGGGCGGAGGCAGGTGTGTGTGTGTGGAGAGGAGTAATAAATCCTGCATTTTACAAAGTAGAGTGAAGCAGACAAAATGAAGCAAAAGAGTGACTTGGCAACTCGTGCTCAGCAGGCACGGCATCAGTGAAATGTAGGGATGCGTGAGTCATTTGCACTGACTGAAAGCTCACAGGCAACAGCCAGAACATGTTTTTTTGTAGGTAAGCACCAGTTGCCGTTCACACATCTTTGCCACTGAATTTCAGAGACTGGGGTGCTGAAGATAACGAATCCCCCCCCCCCAACTCCTGGAGTAGGGAGGTTCACAGTGCTGAAAGGCACACCCAGCCAGGTCAGGGCCCCTGTGCACATAAGTGAGGTCACGGCCACTTCTACACAGGTGCATGGCCTTAGAGATCGAGCAGTCACCAGGATCTGAGCAACGTGAGTGCTTGGAAGATCAGATGGAAATGAGGCCAGAATACGACATCTTGAGGTCCAACAAACCTATCTTTCAGTTCCGATTTCTTCATTTAAAAGGTGGGTGGTTCTCACTAGGGAGAACATAAATATGACAAACATTACACAGTGCTGTTAATAATAATTACATGAAATTATATATATATATATATATATATATATATATATATATATATATACAATGATATGTATAATACACAGGAAATTATATACTTCATTATATTTCACATACATGAAAGTTGTTAGCACAGTTTAGGGAGCAGGTTTGGGGTCTTTTCTTCCTTTCTTCTGGGAACAAGTTAAAAGACAATGGGATCCAAAGAGATGTTGTAAGAATCAGATTTTTAAAATGTGTGTGCAGTGCCTTAGGAATGTCAAAGTACTCCATAAATGGCAATTAAAATAATCTTTAAACATAAAATTCAGTATATAGATAAATATATTTATGAATACAATGCTGAGTACTATCTCAAATTTCAGTTGCTTATCTTTTCATTCAAGAGATTGGAGAACATGAAAAAATAAGTCAGCAAATGTTTTTCTAAACAAATATTTAACAGCATCACCTGGTCTTCTTTTAGCTACCTTCCTTCGAGTCCATTTTGGGGCATCTATTGATGAGGGCTGCATGTTGGGGATCTTGTGGATGAGGGTTACAGATGTTTTGTTCTGTTTAATAGTTCCTGGGAAGGTCAAGGCAAAGACCAACAGAAAAGAGGTTCTGGTAAGTCTCAAACTGGACCCACGCTTCCCCTAGGGATTTGCCTTGGGAGCCACACTTGATGGGGAAGCATCTGACCAAAGCGATTACACTGTGAGGAGCACATACCCGATGTTAGAACAGCCTTTGAACTGAGGTACCCCTTTTTAATTCAGATGAGCTCGTCTCTTTAAGCCTTGGCTAATGTTAGTTTTAGAGAATGAAAGAAAATATAAGGGACAGATTGTGTTTTTAAAATACTAGAATCACCAAAGCATTACTTAAAAAACAGATTTTGACATGCTCTAAGAAAATCGGAATTTGACTCTAAGCTGTCAGGAATTCTACTTGCAAGACTTATATAAAGAGGGATTTCTCATGTGTGGAGGATGAAAGTTTGCCAAACTGTCCTCAGGTCATTTCACCTTCTCTCTAGTCATCATAGACAAGAGAGAACCATCCGTGAGTCTACCTAGGCATTTTTTTTCAAATAAGTAAAGAAGTCAGTAGAGCCCAGAGCCCTTTCCCTGCCCTTCTCTGAAGGTGCCTATTACTAACTCCTTTAGGCTTCAGAGGCGTTAACAGTTAAACAGAAAAATCGTCACCTCGCAGCCAGGTATCTGCCAAAGGACAGTCAGTTGAGTAAGTTTATCAGATGCTTCCTGTTGTCTGACAAGATCTTAGCAAGATGTAGGACTGAGACAGAGAAAAAAAAAAAAAAAAACCCAGATGGGACTGCAGAAAGCGCCAGCTCCAGAACAGCAGCACTGGGGTGGCGCTCAGTCGCTGCATCAGAAGGAGATGTTTGGAGAGCACCCAGGGGGCGGGGAAAGCCGGCCTGGCTTATTTCCCGATGAGTCTTGCTTTGCTCTCTTTCATTCTTAACACCAGGGACTAAATTCTCTACTGCCCTCCCAACGTATTCCAATTCCATTTAAAAATAATGTACATGTCACTTTGTAACTGCTTTCCCCCAGACACAAATATGTCTGTCTAACAGAATTATGCGGCGACTGTGACTTGCCAACAGTCTTCCAAATTGGGAAAATTGATAATTGCTCCCCCGAATCCTTAGCCTCTGTGACAGAGAGGCAGCCTCAGCAGGAGCGTCCTGCATCTGGAGAGTTGGGAGGATGAGCGCTTGTGGTTCTTGTGAGTGCGTTCTGGGGAGCCCGGGAGGAACCGCCTGGGCAGGAGAGTTTCTCTCACAGCAAATGGTAGGAAGCAAGTTGAGTAGTTGAGGAGGATGCACTTTTGAGACTGGCTTGATCAGTGGTTCCAAAGGAACGTTGCTGTGGTGTTGTCACCGAGGACTGGTTTAGTTGAAGAGTCCTTGGAGGATAGCTTTGAAATGGCGAGCAGTTGCAGCAGGGAGGGAGCTCAGAGCCAAACTCCACCTCCCGGATGGACAGCTTCATTAAAACCTAACAGAAGTGGGCCGATGGAGGCGGAGCTTTGCTCCCTTCCTGTTCACATCTGTCTCGGACAGGTAGCAGGCCCTGGCCTGCGGTTCTGCAGTAGGCCACAGCTCCTGGAAAACGGCATCTGTCTCTTTTGTTCATTGCGGCATCTCTAGCAACTAGCACAACCCAGAGCACCAATAGCTACTTAATTTGTTGAACGAATAAGGAAACCAACTAGCAACTATCATCCTAGTCTGTGCATTTCTTGTTTTCTCTTTTATTCTGGCAGTTCTAAGAGCAAAATTCAAGCTAGTATGTATGTATGTATGTATAACACTCCCCTCCCCCCACTCCCCCATCTCTCACACTCCAATTCCCTGTAAAACTGCCATCTTCAGGACAAAAACCTCTAAGTGGAGAGTGTGAAACCCGCTCCTATCTTGCTTGGCCCTTTGGTCTGACTTTTCTATTCAGACTTATTTCCGAGCTGGAGGCTGAAACCATCACACACATGCAATTGATTAGAGCTAAATATACTGTATGCCACATTCATCTTGTGAAACTTCAATTCTAGCCAGCTACAACAACCTAAGAGATTACCATGGCAAAGAAAATTATTTTCTTAAGTGAAGGCTGGTTGACCACCACAGTGTGGTCAAAATAACTCATTTTTTTCTCCCTTTAAGAAGCACTAACTCAAATGTGACAGGGACTTGTGCTCACACTCGGCTCGCCTTGTCATCCCCCTGCTTCTGGCGTGGCCTCTGCAGGAAGCTGGCCTCTCGGAGGTGCCTGTCAAACGAAAGAGCCCTGGAACATTCGCAGTTCTGTTCTCCTGAAGGCTTTTGCCAGTTCTATAATAAAAAATGAGTGTCCTACGTTGAAACCCACTAAAAAGGAGTCTGAGGAAAATGTTTCCCTTTTGCAGTTCAAAGTAACATGTATAAAAATAGTCTTTCTTCCAGTTCCAGGAAGAATAGAGTAACGCTCCAGAAATTGAATATATTCATTAGCAATTCTTGAGACAGTTACTGAAGAAACATAGCTTGGTCTTCATTTTTTTTTTTGAAAACAAAGTTCTTAGGTAGAAAATAAAATTTATAATCAAGTTATTAATGGACAAATTTTGAAAACATAAAAATTTGAGAAATCAAGTTTGCAATCATTGCATTAGATTTTATGTTTGTATTTAACTTTTTAAAATAGAATTCAAAACCAATTTTTTAATTTTAGCCAAAAATTTACTATTTTTCTGAAATAGTAACATCACAGTAACATCAATTTTCAAACTGAAACTGTTCTTCAGTTGAATATTTTTGAATTGGGTGCTGAAGGAGTGCTTGACTACAATGATAAGGAACTGCAAAAGTGCTAGAATTTACAGAGATATTTCCAGTTATCCTTGAAAAGATTTCCAGTCCCGGTGTTATGTGCTTGTCTCGGACATTTTGCAGTCGTCTTAAGAAGAACTGACTATAAATAGATTGCTTTTTGCAACTCTATTTCTTAGTGCATTTTGTGGAAAGTATAAATAGAAGCATTGAATTTCAAGCTGAATGGGACGTTGGAGGTTCTTTTGTCAAACACTAATTCTCAAATGAGAATAAAAAATGCTTGAGAAGTAAATGACATGCCCAAAGTCATCCAGCTAATGAGTGGATCTTACCCTGAGTTTTCTGCCTTCGTGCTCTACTAGGTTTATAAGTCACCATGGTATAGCATAAGACATAGACTAGTTTAGAAAACTTTCTAATTACTTTAGATATTTATAGTTAGAACATAAAGTAATATAATAATCATTTGCAAAGCATATTACAGTTTTCAAAAATTATTTTCAATAAATTTTTATTGAATGTTTGAAAAAAACTGCACACTTAGACAGTCTCACATATGAAGACAAGAATGCTCAAAGAGATTGAGGAACTTGCCAGATAAAACATAACTATAGACTGCTAGAGGGTAGCTGACCCTTGGAAAGAAAAGTTTTAGTAAGTAAAATCCAATGCCTAGACATTTGGGGCAAAAGTAGAAAGTTAGCCAGAACTGAGCATTGTAATTGAAAAATGGATGAGCTGTGTGGTAGAAATAATTTCAAAGACACCCTCCTAAGCTTCCTGTTGCTTGGTTATTAATTCAAACACTAATCTAAGCAAGATGTGAGGGGGCTTTGCAGGTGGAATTAAAGTTACTAATCAGCTGAATAGAAAAATAGAATAGTCTCAACCACCCAGGTAGTTTTGGTTTAATCCTCTGAGCCCATATGAAGAAGGCAGCAGGAGATGCTGCAGAGGAAGTGAGACAGACTTGAGGCCAGAGGAACTGAAAGTGTGGTGATTCCTGGACGGGTCGTTGTTGGCTTTGAAGATGGAAGGAAAAGGCCTGACATGAAGAATGCGGGCAGCCTGTGGAAACTGACAGCCACCTCTGGGCCACAGCCATGGAGGAAACAGGGGCCTTAATTTTACAACTTGTGGTGTTGAATTCTTCCCACCACTTGTATGAGCTTGTAATCTGATTCACTTCCAGAACCTCCCTTAAGGGTTGCAACTCTGTGTATACCTTGACTTCAGCCATTAAGAGACCGAAGCAAAGAATAAGCTGGAATGTGTTTTGCCTGGACTTTCTGGCCAACAGAGCTATGAGCCAATCTTTACGCACTCTTAGAAGTCTGTGGTGATTTGTTGCGGCAACTATAGAAAATGAAAGCAACTGAAATGCTGCTTTGGATTGCCAGATTGTTGTCATTAACATGTCAGGAATCTGGGGATCTTTACCACCCTTCCTCACGGGGATTCTTATTGGTAGATTATGTGTCCAGGGATTAGTACCTCATGAATAAGAAGTACCCCTTTAATAATTATAATATCACAAGTGCCAATAACATCCTGAAAAGTGGATGCCAGACGTTTTCATATTGGAGAATAGGGCCTAAACTAAGCTTGAGATCAAGCTGGGGTGTCCCGTGTCTCCATTTTCCATGCCCAAGAGAGCGGGAGCTACAGTTCTTTGGAAGTTGGGCACACAAAGCTGAAGATATGGCCGAGGTCCTGCCGAATAACCTGCCATTATGAAGATCACTGCCTCTAAGAGAAAGGAGGACAGGAGGCCATTCCGAACGCAGAGGTAGTGTCTCTGGTATGCTATAGTCCAGTGACTGTGATTCGCTGACCAGAGATTAAGCAGGATGGGAGGCAGGAAAGAAGCTTCCTCTGTGAGCAAGGCTGCAATACAGGAGGTTTAGAAAGGACTTTCCCTACTATTTTACAAACCAAGTATTCTTTTTGGGTGGTCGTGGGATGGGGAGGAAAATGTGGAAAAGTCAATAAATACCATTTGGAATCCTATGTCTGAATTTGGCAGAGTGATTTCCTTTAAAACACTATATCCCCAATGCTTTTAAAATAATTCTGATGACAGAAACAATCACTGGATATAAGAAAGGGAATAAAGAATTAGATCTTTCCCTAAAAGTCTAGCATTTGATTCTCACATGTGTTTAAAATTCCTGGATGATATAAAAATGGATCATTTGAGAGGAGTGTGTTTAGGATGATGACAACATTCATCTTATGAATAAGAGTGACACGAAATTAGGTTGAGTGGCCTGAAGCTGGGATCATTGGAAGAATAGGACTAATGGTTACTTTAAGGGCGTACAAAACTAGTGTGAGAAATCAATGAAGTATGGTTGGGGTAAGAGGGTGCATGGAATGGAGAGGATCCTGAGATTAAGAGCGATTTAGCACTTCAGAGCAAGGCCTGCAAAGGCATCAGGCCACATGAGATCAGCCACTAAGTATCAATATACATATATATTTAAAACTACTTTCGCTGTTCTTGGCCCTGATATTTGTCTCAAATTTGAGGATGTAGCACAAATGGCTACATCTTAAAAATGCACTTGCGTTTATGCACCTCTTATTTTCAGAAGGAACTTAACCAGCTTCTCGTCTGTAGAGAAGAGAATGTCCTTGGTCCTTAGGTCTTCTTCATCTTTGCACCTTACAGACATTCAAGTTAAAACGTGGAGTATTATGTTAGTCAATTTTATGTGTTGAGTTTGTTAGACCACAGTTTCAGATATTTTATTCAATATTATTCTGGATATTTCTGTGAGGGTACTTTAGAAAAATATCAACATTTGATTTAGGATGGTCTACTGCAATGTGGATGGGCTTTATCAATTCATATGAAAGCTTGACTGGAACAAAAGATTGATCTCTTCACCAAGGGTGGGAATTCCGTATCAAATGGCCTGGAAACTTGAACTAAGTACCAGCTCTTATTTGGGTCTCTAGTCTACTATTCCATCCTATAGATTTAGGTTGCCAGTCGTCACCATCATGTGAGCCAATTCCTTAAAAAAAAAAACCAGAATATATATATATATATTCTGTTCATTCTTCTCTTGCAGGACTGGACATACACACCTGAGATCTACTGCTATCTGGAGGTGCTAATGCCATGGAATTGGAAGAAAGGGCAGCTAGAAGATCCCACTGTGCTCTAATCCCAGGCAGACCCAAATACAGAGTTCTGAGACAGAAGTAGGAATCAGAAACAAATAAAATAGGATAAAGGTAGCCCTAAGGGAAGGAATGCAAGAAAATTGTGTCATCAATTAGGAAGTGTGTGTTTGAAGTAGGATATATGTTAAGAGAGTGTGTTTAACTGCTACTTAGAGGTGGAGTAAGATGAGAATGTGACTTCAACCAATGGCTTTGACTAGATACAAGTTCTTTAACAATGGCCAATTAATCATATGATAGAGATGAAAGCTAGGATAAAGCAGCTGACCAGGGAAAGAGTTGCGAGGAAGTGGAAAGTGGAGATACCAGACATCGATATTCCTTTCTGCGAATCTTACTGGGATGGGGAGAGGAGAAACAAAAAGGTGTTTGAAGAACATTATGTTCTTATTTGTTTATTTTGTGTCTTTAGATGGGTATGCCAATTGGAAATAATGCAAGAAAGGCATGCAAACATAAACTTACCAAACATAAACGTGTCTAAAATGCATTATTATATAATCATTAAACATAGCATTTGTTTGCCATTATTGTCAGCTAAATGAAAATACAAGTTCAACCAAGGAGGTTTTTCTAATCTGAATAAAATAATATTTCACCATTAGTATTATTCATGTCTTGGTTGATAGCCCTTTTTAAAAATACTGTGGTGGTAACAGCAAATGCGGTAGCAATAAAGGCAGCTTTTGGAATCCCTTCTGCCCTCTCTGAAGGTGGCCGTCTTAATGTGCAAGAAGCAGATGGAAAGAACACAGAGAGCTGTTTTCTCCAACACACTTCAAGCTTTGCAGTAGAATTCCAGTGTTCAAGCCTTGTCTTCTTAACAAAACTCTCTGCCAACCCCTTGAAAAGGAAAGAGATGACAAACACAAGAAGCTAGTGGCTCGCCAAAGTCTTTACCCTGTCAAAAACTTGAAAGCATGAGAACGTGGAGAAAAGCTTTTCTACAATCTACCACCGACATCTGCCACAGGTCTGAACTTTTTTTCCTAAATAGTATTTTTTCCCCAGTCGAAGAGTGATGAGAAAATTGTAGCCTGACTGTTGTGGTAAAAGAGCCTCCACTGATCCCCGCACAAATGGATGGTTGAGGCTTAGACAGAGTGTGTGTATTATCTTGCATTTATTTGATGAAGAAACGAATGTTGAGCTTTTGCAAGTTTATGATGTAGAAGAACTCTGATATAATTTGTGGAAAATTATAACAGAATTATTAATACTAGTAAGACATTTAAAAAAGCCACTGCCTTTGTTCCCTTAAAATGAGTGACACTGGTTAGCAAGATTATTCAATTTAAAATAATTAGGTTTCTGGTTCCTGTAATTTAGGTCTTACCTGTCACTGCAAATTATACAAATTGTTATATGTATTTATATATATATATATATATATATATATATATATATATATAATTGTATTATGTCAATAAGGGTAAAACTTTTAAAAGATTATGCTCAAAGATTATTGTCCAATTAGAAAAAGTAATACATTTATAATGTACTTTTCACAAAAAATAAAAAATATATTTACATAATTATTTTTATCATGGGATATTATTTATATCATATTTTGCTAAGGTCATAGACATAGATTTCTTTTAAGATCTTATTTTATGTTTTTGCCTTTCTCTCTTGTCAAAAAAATTTTTTAAAGGTCATCTAACATACCATTAAATAACTGCAATATTTGGAGCACAGAGATAGTTTAATCTGTAATGACAGTGTGCCTTACACTGTAACCTTGTAGATTTTACTAAATTCAACTTTTACTGTAGAGGATTCATTCTGATTTCATTACATGGCCCAGTGGAATTCTATAGCCATAGAAGCAAAGCACTAATTCCTGTCACTCTAGTTGAGCACAATGCATTGTTTAATACATTTAATTACAACCTAATTGAGTCCTGGGACACTGCTAGCCCACTGATGTACTTCCAATATTATTATTAATTTAATAATACCTTTTATTAAGTGCTTATTCTTATTCTGTGCCAGGCACTAATCTATATACTTTACATACATTATCTGTATAATCTTCTAAATAACTACATGAAATAAGTTCGGCTTGTGTCCCAAATTTTTATTTTAGGAAAAGAAGTCCAGAAAGGTTGTACGATTTGCTGAAGATCACAGAGTTTGTTACTAGAGCCAGAACTGCATTTGGATCCCATCTTTGGCCACACTCTTACGTATTGAAATAGAAACGCTCTCCGTCTCCTATTTAGCTACTCAGTCTATAGCAATCCGCTGAGATGGTGTTCATGACCACTTCCTTCGGATCCTTCTTTGTTCATATTGCCAAGTGTGAAAGGGGGTCAGAGGGTCATCACACATGCGCGTGTGAGTATGTAGGAAACACTCACCTATCTAATCATCTGATAATTATATATATAAACCTATTGTTTATCAAGCACCTCTCTGTGCCAGGCAGTGTGCTAGAATGAGGAACGGAACACATGGGGGTCTTGTCTTCAATAGACTTTCTATCAAACGGATGAGACACAACTGCTTAGATTCCAAACAATAGAATACCTGTTGCCATAATTTTTGCTTTTAAGGAAAGAAAATACCTGATTCTATAATCATATAGAACCAAGAGTTCTTCTTCTCTGTAGAGAATAATCACAGACTGTTTGCTTGAAGTAAGGGAAGTGGCCTTTTCATTAGCTGAGTAATAATTACAACATGACTTTACCTGAGTATTTGTAAAACAAAAAAATCAAGATAGCAAAATATAGATATGTCCGCAAAAACAGGACAAAACAACAACGACAAAAAAAAGAAGTAAAGAATTGTTACGTACCTACCTCTTTTCTTAATGAAATACCACCCAGATTCCCTAAGGAAGGCTCTGGACCGAATCTTTTCTTCTGCATGGGATGGGGTCAAGGCCCTGGCAATGACACTGAGATACACCCCCTCCCCTTAGTCTCATGTGTTTTTCCCTAAGTTCTGGTGTCACCACTACCCCAGTCTAAGGAGTACCATCCTTATGAACACCCTTGGCCATGTATAGCCCAAATCTCTCTCTCTCTCTCTCTCTCTCTCTCTCTCTCTCCTCTCCCTCTCCTCTCCCCACTCTCTCTCTTTTCTTTTTTTGAGACAGGGTCTTTCTCTGCAATTCAGGCTGGTCCTGAATTCACTATGTAGTCCAAGCTGGCCTCAAACTTGTGGTGATGTTCCTGCTTCAGCCTCTTAAGTGCAGGGATTCCAGGCATGTGCTACCACACCCAGGCTATGTGGTTCTGGACAATTGAATTCAAGGCTTTGCACTTTCTAGGCCAGCATTCTAATCACTGTGCTACTCCTTCAGCTGCCAAATCTCCTGTTGACCAGTGGAGGACAGCACAATTAAAAAAGGGATAAAGGACAAGATTCAAACACATAGCCAGTACTTCTATTCAACTTGTAAAACGGGGTTGATTTTTCTAAATTAAAGACAACTCACACAAGCCTGAGTCTGTCTTCCTGTGGTAGTTACCATCTTGGTATCTGTTATAGTTTGGATCTGGAGTTACCCCCAAAAACCTCATGTATGTAGATAAAGTAGGAGACATGTGCTGTTGAGAGGTGGGGCCTAACTGGAAGGGTAGTATGCTGGGGGCTTCACCTGGAGGATTATGTGCTGGCTCCATCCTTCCTCTAGCACTTGGCTGTGTTTTGCCATATTATGAGATGCCCTTTCTGCAGCTATGGCTCTTACCATGCAGTTTCACCATTTCTAGCCTGCCCTCGAATGGGTTGTGACCTTCTGAAACTGTGAGCTGAAATAATTTTTTTTTCTCTCTAAAGCTGTGGATGTCAAGTATTCTGCTCCAGAAATGAAAAAGTAACTAAGACAGAAATTGATATCAGGGAAGTAAGGTCATTTCTGTGACTTGACTAGATCATGTGGTGTAAAAGTCTTTAAAATTGGTTTGTGGGAAGAGTGTAGAAAGGTCTGTGGATGCCTCCTGGAGAATTCTGGGAGTGCTCTGAGCCAGGTGTGGTAGAAGATTCTTGTCAGAGCTCAGAGGAACAGAATGCTGATAGAAGTGTGGATTGGAAAGACCAGGCTAAAGAAGTTTCAGATGAAAAGAAAAATTGTATTGGCAAGTGTTCTAAAAACTATGTGTTCTCTGCTCTAGCAAAAAGTGTATTGGCATTTTGGCCTTGTCCAGAAACTTTGTCTAAAATTGGAATTAAATATCATGGACTACTTAATCTGATAAAGGAAATCTCAAAGCAACTTCGTGTTCAGTCTGTGATACAGCTACTGTTTGTGGCTTTTAGCTACCTCTATGGTTAAAAAAATGAAGAAAAATGGCAGAAAAAAATTATGTAAAAATTTTTCAGTTTTGCCAGACTGAAATGGCCTACAGAGGCAGAGCAAAAGAGCACAAGAAAGTTAAAGATGTTAGTATTAAAAAGGAACCAAGTGCTTACAATCAGGACTATAGGAAAGATGCCTAGAAAGTATCTCAAAAGTCAACAATACCCCAACTTTTACCAACTGAAGAGTAGGAAGACAAAAAATAAATAAATCTTTCCTCTGAGAATTGTTCTCCAGGGCCAAGACAAAAAATACTTGCTTGAGTTCAGCCACCTGGATTTCAACCTACCTAAAGGAAAAAAGATGGAGGTTGCAACAGGCGCCAACACTGTAGGGGTGGGACCACTCAAACCCTTTGGAGCTCACATCTCACTGCCATCAGCACTTGACTCAGGTGCTGGACATGGAACTACAGGATTTAACTCTTGCCCTGCTGGGTTTAAAACTTGCTTTAGTCCAATTTCTACCTTTTTCCTCCCTTTTGGAAAAGGCCTGTTTACCCTATACCATTGTATGTGGGAAGTGTTTAACTTTGATTTCCACAGGGGCTCACAACTAAGACTTTGCCTTGAGTCTCAGAGTAGACTTTAAATTGGAATTTTTAGCAGTTCTGTCACTGTTCAGACTTTGACAACTCTTTACAAAGGACCAGATCCACTTTGCATATGGAGGTAGACATGAGTCTTTTGGGGGCCAGGAGCAGAATGTTATGGTTTGGATCTGTAATGCCCCCCAAAAGCCTCATATATTTACATATACCAGGAGCCGTGTGTTGTTGGGTGGTGGGGCCTAGCTTGAAGGGGTGGGTGCTTTAGGCTTGACCTGGAGGGATGTGTGCTAGCTCCCCCCTTCTTCTTGGCTGTGTTTGGCCATATCATGAGGAGTTCTTTTTCCAGCTCTCGCTCTGCCTTCTGGTTCCATAATTTCCAACCACCTACCCATGAATGGGCCTAACCTAACCTAAAACTGTGAGCTAAAATAGATCTTTCTTCCCTAAAGTTGTGGATTTCAGGTATTCTGTCCCAGCAATGACAAAGTAACAAAGACAGTATCTATCATTTCAGAGTGAATTCCACAGGAGATCAAATTCCCAAAGAGGTTTCCTTTAGAAAAAGTGCCCAGTGCTCTGAGTCTAGTTCGGTTGGACCTCTTCCTATGACTGAAATCCATGATCTTTATCCTTCTCAGACGATGCACTACTTCCTACACATAGGATGAGGCCTTGTTTAAAGCCCACGCAGAGCAACCACTTGTGAGCATCCTTGGATATTGTTTATACGAGTGGTTCTGATAGTAGAGACAAGTTGACTCAGCATTAACAATATCTTCAGAGGAATAATAAAGACAAATCACACTACATAAGGATCACATCTGAAGTCATTCTGAAAATCCAACATATAAAAGTCCTCTTTTCTCCTTGATGTGGGTCTGTGCAAAATTGATGATCTAAATGCCAGAGAGAATGACTCTATTAACAACTTTTTTCTAAGCCCTAGGGAAGAAATGAATTCTCTGATCTTGACCAATTCAACTTGTAGAATATGGATCACCCAGCTAAAATGTGATGCTCAAATGGCTTGTCTCACGTTCTCTCAAACACAAAGTAAAAACGTCAGATAGATAATCCTCATCGAAAAAGAAACTTCTTTTTCTGGTTCTTCAATACAGTCAAATGAGTTCAGTATTGACAGTGTTATCAGTAATGAGTACCTAATAAGATCTTTTAAATAGGAATGCTTTTATAATCATCAGAATATTATAAAAATACTGAATCTCCAAGTCCTCATAAAAAATTTAGCTAATGAAGTATTCTGGGAGGCCTCTATAAGGCAATGTATAACGAAATAGATATAAGTACATTTTGACTATAAACATTGTATGAATTAAAGTATTGTTTCATTGTCATCATTATGCATTGGTGGGATTTAAGAGCAAGCCTAATTTCCCTGGGTATTTATTGACTCAAATTTGAGTGGACACTAATTAATAAAATATAATCTTAACAATGTCTTCAAAGAGAATTCAAATAATTTATTTTTTTCCCAGGCTGAGGTGCCAAAGTAGCTAGAAATAGCCTTGAAGGGGGTATGGCCTTCTGATTACTAAAGATGCTCCCTGCAGACCCGTCCTCCAACTATCATCCAGCCAACTTTCTTCTTGGATTATAAAAACCAAGGAGTGAAAAAATTGAAAATATTATTATCATTGTGAGCAGTGTTTGTGTTGGGGGTAAGGCAATGATTATTTATCTCAAATACTTAAAAAAAAAAAAACTTGGCCTGCTGCTATGTAACTCCTAAAAATTTTCAAAGACACAACCAGACAATCACCACTCAGCCAACACTCCCCAATTCTTCCCTGCCAAAAATTTCTCCTCACTTGGAACCTTTTCAATTTTCATTTATAACAATCATCTTCCTTGGCTGGTTACTGTTGTTACAAGAGTGAGACAGGGCTGAAGGAAAAAGGCAATAGGTCACAGGAATCTGCAATTTCATCTTTCCATGTTAAAAAAAAAAAGACAAAGAAAAAAGCTAGAAAGTTTCCTTTGCAGTAAAGGCGTGACAGCTCCTCCTTTCTATCTGAAGCATGATTTTAACATTCAAAGAAAGCTGGTGAGTAATATTCCACCCCAAGCAGAGACTCCCCGAACTAAACATCCCCTGCTCAGTGTTCCATCTTCATGATTTGTGTGATATTAGAATCAAAGAGGTCTTGAAAGCACATAGTCTCCTCAGAAAAGAACTCCACAAAGACGACAGCCTTTCACCCACTTGGCCACCTCCGGCTTTAGGATGAGCACTGTCGCCTAAGAGACAACATGAAAACATTGTTTTCAGAACTCAGCAAGGAATGGAGTTGGTATTATTGGCACAAAAGACTGTTGGAATGAGGGAATGTGTTGCCAAGCACGATGTAGTCAATTTCAGCTCCTCAAATCTTTATGTTCCACTTCTAAGGAGACTCCGCAGCCTCAGCGCTCACTGCCGCTGAATTACCACATCCTTGAAACTCTCAGAAAGGAAGACTGCAATTGTAATTCACTCTTAAGTTGCCTCTCCACTGAAACCTCATATTTTAGGTTGTTTTTTTTTTAAGTTGAACCAAAATTCCAGAGACTTTACAGAGATTTATAAGTATGAAAGCAAGGTTGGCCCATCTATTGTCAGGCATTTCCATAAGATGAAATGCACCTGGGTCCTGGCTGCTCCGCAAACTGGAGCCTGAAGCTTAAATGACTCCAATTGGCTCCCTGAGTCTCAGTTTGCACCTCTGTAGAAATACATAGATGACACTAAATTATCTCTAGGGTTTCTTCCAGCTCTGAAACCCTATGATCTAAAATTATTTTATGGGTGGTAGATTTCAGTACTTAGCAAAATTTATAAATATCATGGGAAAATATCCTCTTCTTTAAACATTACAAAAACTTGGAACTCTAATTTTGCAATAATCTTAAAGGATTAAAAATCCTGCCAATGCTCTCAAGTTTATGTTTTTGTCAACCAGAGATGGAAAAACTGGAAGAAGTTTGAGCAAACCTCAGTCTATAATTTTTGCCTTGGAAGGTTTCATTTCACTTAATCTTTCTTTTTTTACTGACCTTAATTTTGAGGAAAATTGGGTCCAATTGTTTCTGAGCCATTTTTGAAACTCAATAAAATCAGTTTAAATTTCGTTAGTCCAAGTTGTAGGCTGTCTAATCCTAAACTAT
This sequence comes from Ctenodactylus gundi, assembly GCA_004027205.1. Taxonomy (NCBI): domain Eukaryota; kingdom Metazoa; phylum Chordata; class Mammalia; order Rodentia; family Ctenodactylidae; genus Ctenodactylus; species Ctenodactylus gundi. Next base: position 197,210 of record PVKB01003188.1, on the reverse strand, counting down.
CTAAACTCCTTTCTCTCTAGACCATTCATTCCTTTAGCAATGACTAGATTCCAAAACATAGACCCAAATCTGGTTTGCAACATGGAACTCACTGGATTGGAAAAACTAAATTTGCCCAAACTATCTCCTGATTTAGGCTACTTGGCAGGCTTATATGGTAGCATGGAAGCCTCATGGACTAAACATTAAGCTTAGTTGGGTAACAGTTTATTGAAGCTTTTTCTTTTCTGTGGACATTTCATACCAAGTCTTCAAGAGGACACGAGATTGCCTGTGATACCACTGAATCCACTTATCATCACTTTCTCATTTTCTTGAGCTGCATGAAGAAGGCAGCACAAGACAAATGTATTCATCCTGAATTCCTTAAGAGGAAAAAAAATGTTAGACAACTTGTCTCAGAGTGTGAATATGATCTGCCTGATTCCCACAGGGTTCTGGCACAAAGGAAGTGCACAAAATATTTATAGAATAAGATGCATTTTATTACAACGTGATACAAACTGGAATGAATGAACAAAACATGTGAATGGAATAAATTTATAATCTCAAATCTTCTAGATTTGACATTAGAATTTTCTCCCAGAAGAATTATTTTCTTCAGAAGGAGACCTGTATTATACTGATAATCTATAACTTTTCCTTTGTAAATTTGAAGGAATATTGGTGATTTCATGCATCATAAACCCTTCTGGATAATTTAACCAAGCTATTAAAAGTTACAGGAGCTTATGATACTTGCTGTTATTTTATCAACAAGGAGTTACTTCTGTAATTGAGTTAGCATTCTGAGCAGTAAAAAACAGTCATTTTTACTACCTCTCTCCATCAAAATGAATTTTACAGTTTGCTTTAGAATATCAACATAAACCAAATTGCCTCTTGTATTGTTTCTTATTCTCCCCTTAGTCAGTTGTCTCTGCTTTCAGTTAGTTTCAATTATTCAGCAAGAATTTGGATGTTTTGTGTCCTGGGTCATCTGCACGGCCCTGGAGACACAGCAGAGAAGAACAGAGACACAATGCCTGTCTGCTTTGTTGATCAGGAAGAGATGAATAACAAGCTTACATTGAAAAGAGAGTATTAGAAAGCAAGAACTGAAGGAGAGTAAGGCAAAAAAAAAAAAAAAAGGAAAAAAAAGCTGATGGGGGCTGGCGGAGGTGGCCTGCGTCTATCAGCAGCCATTGCTAGAGTAAGAAACAGTGAAATACTGGAACTGAGACTTGGTAGATGTGCAGGCACCGTCCAACACTGAAGCAAGGCAACTGCCATCCCAGGCAGGAGAAGCAGCAAGGAGCTTCAGATCTTTAAGGAGTTGGATAAGGCCAGTGTAGAAGAGGGAGAAGGTAAAAGAAAGAGTCAAAAGGGCTGTACCTTACAGGGTCTTACAGGTTATGAGACACATGCACTGCCGGGGATATACCCTGATTTACTACCAAAACACCCCTGCGACTAGCATGGAGGGCACACTGTGTATAGGCATGCATAGCCATTGTTCAGGTGTGAGCGAGAAGTCACAAATCTGAGCAGCGGCAGTGAGGACAGATCATATTAACAGTGAAAGACAGATCTCATAGGGAAAGTCAATAGGACTTGCTGACTGATTGACGGTGGGGAAAGGGAAGCTGGAGTAATGCCTTATTGAAATTAATGAGATTGACTAATTAGAATAGCATCTTAACATAAACAAATTATTAAGCACTTTTTTCTGCCAGTATCACACCGTCCTGCCTTTAGGAATAAGGCTTAAAGATCATTAGAAGGAGCCTGACAGGAGTCAGGGGACCTCTCATAATTTCTAACCATGGGGAAGAGAACTGAGGAAGTCAGGCCGTAATGATACGTCACACGCAGAAGGCACATTGCTGTTTACAGAGTGCTTTCAGAGCCATAGTCTCCCTCACACTTGTCTTTTAGTGGTGTATCTGGCCTTTCCTCAGAGTGGGGTGGATGAGCATGTCGGTGTGCTCATGTAACAGCTAAATTCTGGTGAACAGTTAGTTTGTTGATGTTTTTCTGCCTATTTTATAAGTTGTGTGGGTTTTCTTCTAAAATCTTGTCTGATGACAAAAACTCTTCTTTTGATAGCAATAGTTCTAGTAATTGAAAAGAAATGTTTTTCATTATCTTCGTATTTCAGTGCTATCCAGAGATCACCCTGAGCAGACTTATGAAAATCAGATTCAATTGGATTTTTGAGAATTCAGCATTATGAAAGCTTTGAAATGATTATGCTTTTCTCTGAATGGGAAGGAAAGTCAGATTGTTATGCATGAATTAATTAAGGCCATAACCTCCCAGGCCTGCACACAGATCAAAGCAGCCTCCTGCCCCAAAGCAGGCTGAGGGTGAGAACTATATCCAAACAAGGGCTGTGATCTTTCTAAGCAAATGGCCATGACATTGTCTCAGCCAGAGAGCACTAGCCACAGGGCCCTGCAGTCTGGGGTGAAGGTACTGGTAAGCGCTGCTTCCCCAGAAAAGGAGCCAAGTATCACACTCAACCCATTTCTGATGACTTCAGAGGGGAAGACAGTTGGCTGAGAATTGCAGGGACCCACACAAGTGAAGACCAGCAGATTGCACTCTGAAAGGGTCTTTCCCTTTCTATGAGAAAGGACAAAGTGACTTTGGAGGCCAATGACCAGGGTTAGAGTGCTGAGTCCCTGCTGAGAGTTTAACATCCTCTCTGAGGTGGAGATAATCCACCTCTTCCAGGGAAAATGCAGAACCAAACCCACAAAGCTCTTTTTAAAATGGAAATAGAAATGATCATAGTGAACATGACTAAGTTTTGTAAATGCAACTGGGTTTTAAACATGAAGCAAGAGCATAAGATGATAGATCAACATCCCCACTGATCACACTGCAAGCCATTTCAGCCAGCATTTCCTCGGGTGTGGTCCTGGGCACAGTGAAGATGGAGAAAACGTTGTGCCAGCTTCTGAGGGACATAGTGGAGTGTAGGTTACAGCAGATAGCTGCAATAGCTATGGATCAGAGAAACACAGGAGGGGTCAAGGAGGCACAGAACTGAGGAAAGACCCCATTCTCACTGAAGATTCAAGAAGGCCTCGTGGATAAGGCAGGATTGATGAGGAGACAAGTTTCAATACACACAGTAGGACAGAGACTAGACCAGCTGCAACGGCACAAAAGAAGGAATCAGAAGACTCACAGTGTGAAAGGAGAGAAATGCATCAGTAATAAACAGGCAAAAAAGAAAAGAAAAGAAAGAAAGAAAGAAAGAAAGAAAGAAAGAAAGAAAGAAAGAGCAGAGATCGGGTTTGAGAATGAACAAACATTGAGCTTGTGTAGTTAGTTCTGTGTTCTCCCCCGGAAGCAACAAGGCGTAGAGAGAAAAGACAGTATGTGGGAGTCTGTGCTCAGCCCTCGGGCTCTCTTACCACCCAAGGTCAGTGAGGCAGCGGCTCCATGCCTTACTTCTGCACCAACATCTCTTACCTTAGTTCCAAACCCTTGCCTTTGGCTGTGGTTCCTGTCTGCTTGATGTCCAAATACATTCCAGCTTAGTCGACCTCTCATCTGCCACTGGGGTAGAAAGAGACCATCTACAAGACAGAAACTGGAGCCCCAGCCTTGACACTGAGCCCAAAAGATGGGATGAGATGCTGTTGCTTCATCACCTCTACCTTCTCTCCCACACACCTGGCTACAGCTAAGGTAAGCCGTGTGCAGCCAGGTCATTCTTTGATTGTCTAAAAATTAGCGGCAATTACCTTAGGTATCTCTGTTCAACTCTTAAGCCCTTCTTGTCTTTAAATCCTCAAAATTGTAGATAGGTAGGTGGTCTTCGTAGAACCACTTCTCCGACTCTACTTCTTCTGGCCTAAGCAAGCTATAAATTGTGGTCTTTAATATTTCCTGATCAAGCTCTGAAGAAAGCATTAGAACCTGTCCCTAGAAAACAGAAAGCACATACCTGTAAGTTATTGCACACATTTTGGGGAGTTTGTGTTTTCCTCTTGCTCCAAACCACATTCCGGAGCTATAAAAAGTTGACTGCCTCCAGAAGAAGACTCCTGAAGCTCCAGCCTCTTTCCAGAAGTCTCTGATTTTTTATGTAGGCATGGAGATTAACATTGGAAAACACTCAGGACTATAGGACAAGAGTCATTGCTGAACTTGTCAGGACTGAGACTGTCCTCTTTTATGTGATACACAAAAACCAATTTTTAGAGTCTCTTCAACAAAAAAATAATCACAAACAAAAACGAGGCTCAAAAAACCAGAAACTTTTCTTGATTCAACAAAGAAATACACAAGGTGTCCCACAAGTCATAATATATGTAAAATTATTTTAAATTATGGTATGATATCAAAATTTGTTTGCTCTGCGTTCATTTGTCATAGTATTTAAATAAAACTAATTCTAAGAGAAAAGTTATGTAAGCACTAAATTCAATGTACAGGGTGTTCCAAAAGTCACCATAGGTAGGAAAAATTAACAAACTTTTGAGATATCACACACACACACACACACACACACACACACACACACACACACATCAAATGAAAAACATCAAAAAGAGTGAGGGAAGGAGAAAAACACAAGAGAGACAGAGGGAAGAGAGGAGAGAGAGAGAGAGAGATAGTGAGGCCAGCCTTCAGATACTGAGAGAACAAAAACAGGAAACAGAAAGGGAGAAACATAAAAGGATAAATAAGTATAAAAAATAAGAAAAGAGAGCACGTGTGTGTGTGTAGCTAGTATATATATATATATATATATATATATATATATATATATATATATATAATTTCAGAATTACGACTTTTAGAGTATTTACTGGACTGTTACAAGATATAGCTTAAAAGAAAACAAATACGTGTGGATATAAACACAATACAAAAACTACATGCAGACCCTTTCATAACTTCATTGCTTCTGACTAATCGCCTTTGCTTTCTATGGAACAACACTTAATACTTCAGAACATGTCAGGATAAGACTGCTTTCAACATGAAGGTGTTGCTGTCACCTCTTATTTTTTCCTCGCTTTGTGATTACAAGTGCTGATCACAGCCTAGATAGTTGTAAAAAATAAACCTGCTATCAGAGCTTGCATGTAATTAGTTCTAAATGTGTGGCCTATTTACAATAGCACGCTGTACATTAGGTACCACAAACACTTAAAATGCCAGATATTGCCACACTTTTATGACAGCCATTAACTCAGCCACAGCAGCAAATATTCAATGTGACAGTTATATTAGCATACCTCAGCTGATACAGAAGAACGCCTTGCCATCTGCATCGCGTGATGCAACGCTGAGTCCTACGCCCTGACGAGGATGCTCTTCCGCTTGGTCCAGAGAGCCTGGAGGAAACACAGAGTTCCTGAATCCTCTACCACGTTGGCAAGTGAAGGAGAAACATTTTTAGTCAGATACTGATTGAACGTTACTGGCTTTTGAAAAACATGTCTCTCACCCGGGCACACTCCATACATGCTTCTGTGTCTCTTACTAATTTAAATTACAGGGCATCTCTTTCAGAGCATTGTGGTTGGAAGAACAAAGATAATGTTATTTCATTTCTATTTCACAAACAGGATCCAGGACCAGTGGGATGGTTCCGTGGGAGATAAGAGAACTACACTTAAGATTTAAAGAGGAATTTGGTCCATCCTCCTGAATGTACCAAAGATTGCTCTTTCAGACTTCCTGCCTCTAATTTGAGAAACAAAAACTTGGTATCCAAGTTCATAAGTGCCACAATTGAGGTATGTGCCTACAACTCGTTTCCAAATGTTTTCTTTTTGTTCTCTGGTGTTCAACGAAGCTACTATTTTCAGAATTATTTTATTGCAAAGCTATAATCAATCAAGAATGTTGCATTACATATATTTTATGTAATTCAGAAAATAGACTAAACTAGATCAATCCACTAGGCGCCACTTCTTCTTAATGATTTTCAGTCTCTGGTGGAACTTTCTGGTAGTGACTGCCAGTGTGAAGACACTGAGTGGGAAGGCCTGAGATACAAGAATTGATTCCAGAAATGCTGACGACAGTTCGTGTGAAATGACGTATTTGTAGACTGAGTGACTTGACAGGAATCAAGACCATGTAAGTGACATTGTCTTCCCAGATTATACGCTCCACCCAGTTTGCATCCCCGCAACAGTGTTTTGTATCAGTGTGTGGTAGGAGTTGCAGCAATAATGTTTAGTGCAGTAGGCCTGGTGTAACATAATATGAAGTGGGGAAGACTGAGAAAATGCAAAGTGAGTGATAAATCTAAAATGGGCGGCTCTGTGCACTTCAGGCAGAAGGCCCTCTGCAAGAAACCATGCCCACAACTGTGCGTTCTCCAATTTGCTGAGAAGCAGAAAGGCAAAGTTTATTGCAAATACCTGAAATTTTAAATATTAGCAAACAGTTTCTCTATTTTATTTGCTGGGTTGATCAGATATTATATTTCTATGGTCAAATTAGGTCAATACACCAATAGTTTATAAGTGTAACTCCGGCTCTTCACAGGAGGCTTGGTCATAGGCTTACAGCCAGCCAGATTGGCTACCACCTTTTGCATATTTTTATTGCTATTTTAGCCGCTATTAATATTTCCTAATTCTTGTCCTAGAAACTATTCTGTATCTGGAATTATTCTTGAGAAGTTAAAATTTAGGTTTATGGATCAAAAATTTTTGATTCATAAAATAAATAAATTATTATTATTAAACAAACAATAACAACAATGGCTAACATGTATTGAACATTATTTTAAATGCCTTACATGATCAATAAACAGTAACAATAATCACAGTCATAACTCCCATGATGTCAGGCACTGACCAACATGTTCTGTATGTGTTTGATATTTTAATCATCAGAAAAAATAAATATTATTATTTTCTTTATTTTGTAATCAAGAAACTGAGGCACAAATATATTAAGAAACTTACAAAGATAGTATAAATAAAAAGGGGTGAAGCTTAAGTTCAAACATAGACAGTTTGACCCAGAATTCTTACCACTGTAACATCCTGCCACTTATCATGGGAGGCAAGATAATCAAAAATCATCAAAATGCCTACATCTGAAATGACCCAGGGGCCTACATTCTAGTTCTAAATTTTCTAATATATATATATATATATATATATATATATATATATATATATATATATGTAAATCCTTGAAAACTTAAATAAGCCTTAGCAAGAGTAGGTAACAATTCATTGTCTACAGGTGCTAAGATGAGGAGGAGAAGTGACATTTCTGGAGGGCTCTGTGTGCAATTGATTCACCTTTGTCATTACCTCATTTGATCTTTTCCCCATTTTATTGATATATATATATGTGATGCACAGTGTTTACATTGAATCTGAGTCATATGAATCACATTAAAACTACAAACCCTTCACCTCAGTTAATCTTAACCCAAAGATGCATTCCTGTGAAGTCGAGTCACGCCCCTGGATGTGTGTCTGATTGTGGTCATCCATTAAAATAAACAAACAAACAAACGAATGAATGAAGAAATAAATAAACAGAAGTTTCAAGAGATGCCTCAACTGGCAAGGCATCACTGCATGTGGAATGAGTGTCCTTTGTGATTATGTCAGTATTTGACTTTGAATCTATTAATTCTCCCCGGGAAAGGATCAGGATGGAACATGGGAAGAGTGTATCAAAATCACTGGGGAAATACCTAAGACACACTTGACTCAACCTGGAAGGCAGGTCAATGCAGAAAGGAACAATGCATTCTCTCTCCCCCCAGGTAAAGGATAGACAAAGTCCAAAGATATTAAAAGCATCTATGATAAAGATAGATGCTCCGTGCTCTGGTCCTGATGACTTTTCAAAGTTCAAAGACAAGAACGCTTCCACTCTGCTCACTCTTAGAATATGTTCTTGAGCTCAGCCATTTAGATTCCTGCGACATCTCATTTCCTTCTCCCCTGTTCCACAACGACACCCTACTTCTCCTAATTCAGCTCTGTCGTTCCACACTTAAATGCTCATCCTCCCATGGTGTTTACACATTTCAAATATTTGTAGTCCATTAAAAAGATATTGAGCACATGGAGAAATAGATGTCCACATTTGGAAAGCATAAATCTGAGACTCCAGGGATTACAACTCTCTTTATACATTTTTTTTTTAACTATGAGAGAGGTTTTCTTTGACATTAACCAGAACTCCCACCCTAGCAAGCTGTACATTCTTTTTAGGGTATTCTTCCCAAAGGGGTTTACCAGCTCTCAAAACTTTTGGATTGAATATTGTATCTTATCTTTTCTCCTACCTTTCATAAAATGGCATTTCTTCTGCTTATTGTTTGTCTGTGTTGCTGGAAGTTAGCAGAAATACCTTTTCTGGGGCCTACAGCAAGTGTGTCCTCTCTTCTCTCTCCTGTGTTTTCTCATGCTTTCTTTTCAGAATATCATATGCAAACACACAGTAAGGCATAAGTACATCATAACAGAGCACAGAATGCCAAAGTTCCTTATAGAAAAATGAGGTATTGGCACAATTCAAGCCCCAACTGGGCCCAGGATTCTCTTTGGAACTTAGAAAATAGATGTAGAAAGCGAAGAGGTTGTGTCCCCTCAGTGCCCCAGCAATTTGCTCTCTACCTCACAGATGGAACTTCATCTGATACTGGGGTACCCCCTTCACCTTTCCTTATCCCTTCCCTCACAATGTTTCTATCCAGAGAATGATCTGACTCATTCCTGACTCATTGCTCAAGGTGAGCATTATAATGTTCTGTTGGCCTGCTTGAACTATTTGATTAACATAAAATATTAACTTTGATGTGAAGGAAAGATCTAGCTATGATCTTGAGAAGAGGCATTGTTGAACTGAATGAAGGAGGTTTTGTGGAAAGTTGTAGGATAAGTGTGCTTCTTAAGAATTCGCAAAATTAATCTCAGGCAAAATAAAATGTTTTTTGTTTTTGTTTTTTTAGTGCATCACTCATGCACTAAAGGGTGAAGTGAAAATACTTCATTCTCTTCCTTCTTCTGAACCCCTTCTCCATAATAGGCCCATTATTGCTCCTATTAGGCTGAGTATTTCAAGAAGGGAAGGGAAGTATAACACAACTTCCAAAAACAGCCCCAAAGAGGTAAGATTTAACCCCATTTGGCCTGACACACCTGGATTCTGCACAGGGCTGTTTTGAACCTCTACCTCCTGTATCTTTAGTTGGTAATTTCTCCTCTTTCTTTTTGTTTCAAAACAACAACAACAACAACAAAATAAAATCTGAATTTCCTGGTGTCTGACCCAAACATCCCCATTCATATCTGTGCCTCACCACCACAACAACCATCTCAAGCACTGTCGCCCAGTGACACCAGAAACAGTGTCACTCTCTCCCTACCGCACATTCGCCCCATCTATTCCATTACTTAGGCCAACATCTGTCATCATCCAGTTGATCACACACTTAATTTCATCAAGTGTCTCTTTTTTACCCTACAATTATAATGTGTCCATCTCTAGCTCCCTCACAACATTGATTCCACAAATATTTTGAAAAACAAGCAACAGACTCACATCTTCTGCCTTAGGGTGAATCCTGAGTGTCTGTTGTTTTTGCCTTTGCAATGACTCCAAATTCATCTCTTACCTTAGTATAGTTTCTCCATATCTAAAGTCCACCCTACCAGTGCAGAGATCTCGCAAAGGCAGCAGATCTAATATGCCTATACTCAGAGAAAAACCTTTAAATTCTGCCTCTGTAAGTTTTCTATTACCATCTTAAACTTGGTGGCATAAACAATATAGATTCATTATACTACAATTCTATGGCTTAAAAGTCTGCCATAGATCTCAACGAACTAAAGTAAAGATGTCACCAGGGCTTTGTTCCAATGTGAAGACCCTAGAGAAGAATCTATTCTGTACCTTTTCCCAGCCTCCAGAGCCATCTGCATTTTTGGCTGATAGCCTCTTCAAGCTCTTCTTGGCTGTTATTGCAGTGAATTAATATATTTGTTTCTCATCTGTCAAATGAGGATGATAAAGATAATAATGCTAATAGGACCTTTCACATTGAGTTGAGAGGATTAATTGAAGTAAGTACAACTGAAGTATTTAGAACTATATTTACTACACCCAGTAAATGTTCAATAAGTATAGTGATTTTTGTTATTGAGGTGTATTACAATTAGAAATTTATTTGCAAACAGATAAGCCAAAAGATTATTTTTTTTCACACAGAGTGAAATCCACAGGGAAGTAGTTCTTTGAATTGGTTCAACCATGCTATCCAGTCCGTGATTTTCTTGGCCTGCCTTCCATAATTCCAAGAGAGTTGCTGCATCCTCCAAGTCACTGTTTCTTCATGTAGTAAAGCACCATGAGGAACCAAACTGAACATAATACTCCTTCTGTATCAAGGAAAGTAAGTGCTTTCTTAAAGCCCTACAGTCATGGCTTTGCTAGGTCTTGTTATCCAGAACCCATCATATGGCCAGTTCTTACACAAGGGATTCTGTGAAAATGAACATTTCACTTCTTTAGCTCCTTAAGCAGACAGGGCAAGAGAGAAAAGGCTGGAGGTGTCTGTTGTGATGACACCTGTACTCTACTTTTCGTGATCTGCTCATCCTCATCTCCTTCCTACGTTACTTGTTCAACAACTGTTAATTTAGAATATTTTTATGTGTTATTCTTAAGACAGCCCTGGACACCAAAAGATCTATAATACAAAGATAGGTAGATGTAAAGGCAACTAAAATACGATGCTGTTAATATTAGGACAGCGCAGAACGCTGAGTGTCATAGTGACCATCTGACTAGTATTAGGAGAAATAAGCCTTCTTAGATGAAGTAACATCTAAATCAAGCTCTAAGGAGGCAACGGAAGAATCCACCATGGTTGTCAGCAGGGGAGGATGAGGAACGTGTGCTGAGGAAGGAAGATTCCAAACTTGTAAACAGAAGTAATTTGGTGTCATCTCTATTAAAATGCTCTCCTCATCCTGTGCAATCAGAAATCCCAAACATCCTGAAAGCTCCAGTTCAATTGCCACCTCCCCCGCGGTCTCCATTCAACTCTTCTCATCAGGGGAAGAGGTCTTCTACCCCACCCCCGCCTCTCCTGCAGTATAGATGACACCTACCAGACCATGGGTATTTTAAAGGAAAAAACTAATATTTGTTTTGTTCGCTCCTATATCCTCCCACTCAGCCATTCAATGCAAAGAAGGCTTTAATAAGTGTCTGTTGAAAAAATGAATAAAGCCCTAGAAGCTTAAAGGACAATATATTTCACACATATAATTGTTCCACATTCTTGTTAGAAGTTTTTTGGTTAGAGTTTTTGGAAAGGCAGAATTAATAGAAATTATATATACATAAGAGAGAACTTATTTGGAAGGCTTACAATTCCAAGGAGAGAGAATACTAAAAGACCACATGTGCATGCTAGAGCTGGAGGGTCCAGTGGCTGCTCAGACATGAGATAGAGGAACATTAGTCTGAGACTGAATGACAGTTGATGCTAATATGAGCTGCAGGTAATTGTCCACAAGGTGATGGTAAGAACCTGAAGAATGGAGTAAATCTGCTATGGAAATCAGCAAGTAAAGACAGGATCGAGTCAGTGTCTGAAGACCTGGTGAAGCCAGGAGATCTTCCAAGAGAGGAAATTGAAACAATCTTGCTTCTTCCTTTTTATTTAGTTCAAAGTAACATACTATTGGCCACCCTCACCCAGGTGCTTGCTCTTTTCTCATCTGCCTGCCCACTCCTCATTAACACATACCTGAAAGCTTTGTCCCGGTCATTCCTTAATCCCATCACTTGGAGCTACAAGAGTTGAAACATCAGGAACAGACCCAAAAAATGTTGTGCCTAAACAACAGCTTAGAAAGAATGCAACTGGGCATGTCTTGTGTGTCACACATGACACACCAGCCAGCCCAAGTAGTTTATACCCCAGATTATAGGGACACTAGAAAAATAAAAACTCAACATTTCTCTCCTACCTATATCTGCTTGTATTATGAATAAAGTACAAATAATAAAAAGAATATTATTGTCTTAGATACTTGATGTGGCTTGAACCTGTAATTGTTCAGTTAATAATCTTGTACTCCACCCAAAGTCAGATATCCCTCATGATTATGTGCTTATCTCATTCCAAACTTCTATTGTCCTTCCCTTCTACTCTCCAAAAATATGAGAGCACCTTTGTCTGTTCAAGGAGGCACTGGAGTGTTCTTTACTATAGGGAGCAAGGATCAATGTTTGTCATTTCAGCCTCCCACTCGTCTTAAGATGGGCCTTGGGCAATTCTATCCCTGTCTCTTTGCAATCCATGACACCTTAAAATTTACATAATTGCTACAATGGTCATAGATCTGACACGAAAATGTATAAAAACACAATTAGTATTGAAAAGGACTCTAGAAAATGGGAAGACATTCCCTGTTCCTGAATAGGCAGAATTAATACTGTCAAAATGGCCATACTGCCAAAAAAAAAAAAATCTTAAAATTCATGTGGAACCAAAAAAGATCCCGGATAATCAAAGTCATCCTGAGTAACAAGACAAAAGCAGGTGGCATCCCAATTCCAGATATCAAATTATATTACAAAGAAGGTGATGAAAACAATACAGAGTTGGCACAAAGACAGACAAGTGAACAGAATTGAGGATGCAGAGGCAACCTCAAGTACTCTCACCTATCTCGTCTTTGACAAGGGTGCCAAAAACATACACTGGAAAAAGGATAGCCTCTTCAATAAATGGGACTAGGAGAATAGTTTATACACATGCAGAATAATGAATCTAGACACACATCTATCTCCATATACCAAAATCAAATTAAAGACCTAGATATTAAAACTGAAACACTGAAACTTTTGGATGACAAAATTGGTATAACCCTGAAGATGTAGGCATGGGCAAAGACTTACCCTGTAGGGCACCTGATGTAAAAAACACTTAACTCTCAGAATCAACAAATAGAATTATATCAAATTAAAAAGATTATGCATGTCAAAAAAATTAACAGAATGAAGAAAGAACTAACAAAATGGGAAAATTTTCCTACCACTTCAGACAGGAGGTTAATGACTAGAACATACAAAGAACTGAAGAAAATTGACCCTCAACATCAAAGACTGAATTAAGAGATGGGCAAATGTTTTACTTGTTAGTTCCTGTGAATCAATACCCAACATTCACAACTCAGGAGAGGAAAAGTTTGTTTTATCTCAGTTTCAGAAGGTCACAGTCCATTCAGAGGCAGCTGGCAACAATGGAAACACATGGCAGAGACAGAGGTGGGGGAATCTCCTCGTGATATTACAAACAGGAAGCCAAATCTAGTCCCTGAAGGTTGGCAGAAAGCAGCACATATCCTTCCAGGTCCCATTCGAATAATCTACCAGTTCTGGGTCCAGCCTCAGTTTTCCACCCTTTCTGGGATTAAGCCCCAACCACATTCCTGTTGTCCAATCCACACACCTGCAATCCACCCCTCCAGACCAGGCCCCAACCTTCTAACAGCACATGGCTCCATAGGCAATCCACAACATCCAAATATATAAGACTTTTGGGGGAAGTTTCAGATCCAAGCTACAAAAGCAGCTGGAATGAATAGGCAGTTCTCACATGAAGAAACACAAATGACCAGCAAATACATGAAAAAATCTTCAATATTCTTAGCCATTAGAAAATACAAATAAAAAACCCACTAAGATACCATCTTACCCCAATGAGAAGAGTGCATACCAAGAATTTGAAAAGCAACACATTGCTGGCGAGATTGTGGAGAAAAAGGAACACTTTTATATGGCTGGTGGGGCTGGAAATAGTGCAACCACTATGGAAAGAAGTATAGACATTCTTCAAAAAGTTGAAAATAAATATTCTATTTGGTCCAGTGGTATCTCTTCTGGGCATTTTTCCAAAATAGTTAAAAGCAACATATAACTGAGATATATATATAACCATGTTTATAGCAGCACAACTGACAATAGTTAAGTTGTGGAAGAGGTCAAAATATCTATCAACAGACCAATAGATAGAACAAAATGTGGTCTAATGCAGATTAAAGTACAGCTCTTCCATAAAGACAGATTTGAGTCATGTGTAGGCAAGCTTATGCAACCTGGAACCATCATGCTTAGTGAAGTGAGTAGGCTCAGAAGGGTAAATATCACATGGTTTCTCTAATACAAGAAACCACAGTAAGAATGGATGCAGAGGGGGATAAGGAAGGGGCAGGGGCGAAAAAGGGAGAGGGGAAAGGAAAGTGAAGATGAAGCGATATATATGTCACAAGATTTTCAAGATCACTGTAACCACTGTGCATCATATATATGTACTAAAAAATGGGATGAAAACAAAATAAAAACAAAGTTAGCATGCCCTTCTACCAGTTTGCACACTTGTCTTGCCTCAGTAAGTGAAGAACACACGCTCTTGTGATCAGAGCTGATTTAAAATTTGCATTTATTTCCTATGTCTTAATCTATTTTCTTTTGTTGCTGTAACTGAATAACATGGGCTAGGAATTTATTGAGAATAGAAGTGTGATTGGCTCATGCGTCTGGAGCTCGGAAAGCTTACGAGCATGATGCAAGCATCCGCTCAGCATCTGAGGAGGGCCTTCTGCATCATCATAACAGGGCAAGTGTCGCAGACTTGCCACCTCAATTCTCTCTTCTTCTTATAAACCCAATGATGGCAACATGGGACCCACCTTCAGGACCTCATCTAATCCCAGTTACTTCCAAAAGGCTTCACCTCTATCTTAGTTACTTTTTCATTGCTGGGACAGAATACCCAACATCCACAACTTTAAGGAGGAAAGATTTATTCTAGCTCACGGTTTCATAAAGTCACAGTGTACTTAAATGTAGGCAACTGGAGTATACTAGAACCACATGGCAGAACTGGAGCCAGTGCCAGAGAGCATCTTATGGCATGGAAGAACAGAGCCATGTCACAGAGGAAGTATAGAACCAGCACATACTCCTCCAGGTCAAGCCCCAAGCATCCACACCTTCCAGCCAGGCCCCGCCTCTCTACACTACACAATACCCATAGTACGTGGGCCTCTTGGGGGACCCTCTATACCCAAACTACAACAAACTCCAAATACCATTCGTGTGCAAATTTGGGGATTAAGTTTCCAACAACCACTTTTAACTTTTAACCTCATCAACTTTAGTTTCATCAAGAGGCTAATAGTGTTAACACCAACTGCATAGGGTAATTAGAGAAGCGAGTGCAGTAATCGGAATGAGTGATCTAACATTCAACAAATGTTAGAAGGTTGTAAATGAGAAGAAACAACGGAGGATCGATGCTCTTAAAAGACACAAAGCAAGTAAGTCCTCCGTCTCCAGGTGTAGATGACACACACCTGGGAAGAGACTAGCATCTTTTCCTTTTTTATCCCAGGAAGTTCACATCCTGTAACCTAAGGAAATAAGGCAGGTAGGCTAATAGTTTAATTAGGGAAAGCTGAGACAGGAGGATTGGCACGTGTCCAAGGCCAGCCTGGGCTACATAGTGAGTTCAGTACCAGCCTAGACTATACAGAGAGACACTGTGTCAAAAAACAACAATAACAAAAAAGAAACAAATTAATTAGCCCTTCTTACCCACCCACATAATATCTGCACATGGAAAGAGAAAAGTTCATATCTGAAGAAGTCAAATTTCCTCTCTAAAAGGATATCTAGTATTACATAACATGAACTCAAGAAACAAAATTATAACAAAGACTCTATATTGTTTGCAAAGCACTTGAGGTAACAGGGTTATAAAAGTTATATGGATACATCTTTATGCTACTGTTAACTCTCTGAAATTAGTTTCCTACCATGTAGAAAAACGAGAGTGAGTGTGAGCATGAACAAATTCTTCTCTTCCTGTTGATTGCTTCGGCTGAACCAGAGTTGGGCAGCTCACTTCCTGGCTCTGTAAGTCCCGTTTTGCGGTTTCAGCCTGTCAGGAGGTCACTCACTGATGACTCAGACATGCTGGCCTAGAGGTATTTATGTGATCTCCCTAGTCGGCAGAAAACCTGCCCTTAGAACACAGCAAATATATCCCTGCTCTTGATGGCTTCAAGCCCTGCAATGGGGGACTGACCTGACAGCTGCTTGTCCTCAGGGAGAAATAAAGGGAACTGGTGAAACACATGCTATTTCCATGAATTCCCACTCATCTGCTGTTAGAAAATTCAGCTGAGACCCTGACAATAAAGGTTAGACTTGTAGTGTCACAACAGAAAGGAAAGGAACTTTAACTTGCCTTCAGCATACCAAGCAGGCTGCGCTTCACAAGATCTGTAACTCACTGAACCATCTAAGATGCACCACGGAAAAACTATCAATGGGCATTTGTCTGAATTCGTATTTATGGCATCTGTTTGACATGCGGTTTTCATTTGGATGGCAATCCAGATACCGCTTTGCATAAAGTTCCGGCTTTTTGAGCTGTCTGTATCAATTGTCTTTTTACCAAATATCGAAATTTCAGATGTTTACAGATGCACCCAAATAATATTTTTAGATCATTCAAAAGAATAGCATCCAAAAATATCTGAACTAAATGCTAATGAAAATTCTTCTGTTTCATGTAGAAAAATGCTTTAAAATGGAAAAGTAATCGGGCCCAAGTTTATTCCAAAATTGTAGCTTATCTGTCTTTGACAATGAATTATGTGACTGCACTTCTCTCCTCGTTCCAAATTTAGGCAAAAGGCCCATATCAAATACATTAAACCAGAGTTTAATCATTTTTATAAGTAGGTGTAGTTTTTTTAAAAAGCCATAAAAAAATTCCCAGTGCAATGACACAAGCATGTTGTGAGTCAACTGCTATTCCAGGGATTTATGATAATTCCTCATCTTGAAAAAAATGAAACTAATTGAAACAAACTCTGTACTTTATATTAATGCCATTTGAATACAGTGTGCACCGCCAGTTACAAAGTGACACGAAAAATGAGGCTGTTCTCAACAACACCATAGTTTCTCAGTTTTATGTACTTTTTAATTTCCTCTATGGAAAATCTGGTCTTCATAAAAGAGCTGCTAGAGAAAAATGTGGAAAAAGTTGATTCATTCCATATTTACATTCCTTCTGGTACCTGGAAATGAACCAAATACTAAAGTATGCCAAAAAAGAAGTTAGTTAAGTCATTTAGAAAACTCATCTTCCCCCAGGCAAAAGGACAAACTGCCCTGGGAAAGGTCAGCCTTGGTAATGTAAAGCACCTTCTGGCCTAATGAGAGCTGTCTCCCTTGCCTTTACCCAGGCTTCAAGGAAGCCAACCTCAAGAAATGGCTGATTGTCTTTAACACACAACCTACTCCCATAAATTTCCCCCTATCTTGGGAGACTTAGTACTATCCAAATTCAAAAATTCTTATTTTGTTACTTGAACAGATCAAGGCACTTGACACAAATATGCCCAACAGCAAAGAAAAACACCAACTCTCACTACAAAGTTGCCTTTCGTCCTCCTGGCCTGATCTGCTAATGCTATTTGCCATTTCACTTTGAAGCACTGAGCAAAATAAAAGCAAGGTGTTTTGCTCACGAGCAGAGGGCAGCCTGCCTTGTACCTCACAGAGCTGCCAGATGCGTTTCCCATCCAGCCTGTCATTAACAGCTTCATTTCATTTCATCTACGATAAAAACAATTTAGAAGCATGGAAATGACATTACAGTTAGGTTGCCCTGAAACATCATAGCAGTGAAAATACTATTACACACTTGAATCTTTCTCTTTGAAAATTTCTGGGTTTTCCCAGGCCACAGAACAACAAAAGTCATGGCTGTTGACTTAGCCAGATGACAATTTTTTTTTTAACCAGAGCAAAGCAGTCAGAACAAAAAAATGAATAAATAAATAAATAAATAAAAATAAAATAATTAAAAAAACAGAGTGGAAATGATCTCTAAACTAAGGAAAGGAGAGACATATGGGTTCCGAGCTGGTGGCCAGTGTATGAAAAATCTAACTGCCTTTTAGGAATGTCATTCAAAAAGTCTTTCCATTGGCCAGAAGACTTTCCATGAGACCTCAGAGGTCAGTCTGGTATATTGGCATGGAGAGAAAGCCAGAGATGGTCATCTCATTTATTGACACTTACTGGGAAAGTCTCGCTTCTTGATCTACCTGAACTGAATTATTCTGGCAGATTTTTCTTCACTCAAGCATCCCTTCTACAACCACCCTAGCAAAAGTACACAGCAGAAAGACAACTGAAAACAACTTTCTAGAGCCAAGGTTTCTGAATTTAACTTGTACACCAGGTTAATCCCACTGGATCATATGTAATCTGATAGATTACATGGTCCCTGAAGGTCCCACCAATTCCTAAGAAAATATGATCCCATTAACTCAATCATTGATACATGCAAACTTACATTTGCATCTTCCTTGTGCTAGATATAGACCAGCACTGATTTATCCTTCAACACATAATTCAGATTTTTTTCTCTCCCTTATCTATAAATCTTAGCTTGGATCTCCCATCCAAGCTCCAGATTAGTACATATCACCACCTTCTAGACATTTCCCAGTGCCTGGCTATTCCACACTCACTTCCAACTCAACACATCAAATATGAACCTCCATGTGCTCACCAACACCTGTCCATCCTTGTGTTTTCTCCATCTTGGAAAGAAATGGGGACTTCATTTCACAAGCAACAAAAACAAGAGTCATCCTTGGCTCTTCCTACCATCGAGGATTCCTCTGACTTCCTTATCTTTCCCCTTCATCTCTTTCTCTCTAGCCTTCCGTTCCTCCCAATATGTTCATCACACTGCATCTAGAATGATCCTTCCAATCACCTTACCACTTTTGCTAAACTCTTCCACCTCCCCCCTTCTTATAGGGTCAAGTGTAAAATCCTGAACACAACAAATAAGACCATTGGATCTGCTGTCTGCTTTCATCAGTACTTCCTCTCACCAGCAGCTCTTAGAAAAAGAAAAGAAAAGCCAGAGTGAGCTTCCCCAAGTTTACCAAACTTGTCATACTTTCTTATTTTCTTAGAAGGTACCTCCCTCCGTACCCCTTCTCATCTTTTTAGTGCTGTTCAAGTCTTACTACAAATACCACCCACTCTCCTGAAACCCAAAGTGCCATTTGGGCATATTTCCTTGAAATTCTGGGTAAGATCCCATGGTCCCACCCATTACATTAAATAATTGCCTCTTTTTCTTTTCTTCTTTTCTGCACTAAACTTTAAGATTTCTGAAGACAAGAGAGTATATTTTAATCTGTGCCAGAAATATAGAGGTTGTTCAATAAATAGATCTTACAAAGCAAGCAAATTTTATCCAATGGTTTTCTACTTGTGTTTTATTCATATTCTGAATTTTCAGGAAACTTTATATCTCATTTTGACAATAGAAGTGATTTTTCAAAAATTAACAAAGTCATGACTTTGTAAATTCCTTAGGAAAGAGGCAAGATAGGAACAATTACATTAAGGAGTCCATCATCTTAATAAATATACAATGTTTAATTTTTCCAGTCCCCTTCTCAATCTCAACCATTTGAAAACATAATTTTTATATCCCTGGAGTTAAAAAATAGATACAATTTTTGAACCTGCTTTTTCATGTTCCTGTTGTCTACTTAGTCTTAATATTTACAATGCAAAGGCTGAATGGTATTTTACCATAGTTTATGGTTGCAAATGATAACCCATAGGCTTTTCTCTTTATCAGCTTCTCCTCACACTTCCAACAAATAGTCAACTGAGTGCTATATCTGAATTCTTTTCAGGAGTCTCAAATTTCAGATGTTAGGACTAAGCCTGCTACTGTTCATTAACTTCTTATGGCCTCCTATGTTCCTGATTGCAAGAAATACGGCACCATCACCGTCCAAGTTCTATTAATCTCTTTTCCCCCGCTCTGTCCAATCTTCATATTAGCTGTTGTCTTCAAGACAGAACAGAATTAAAGAGCTTGTCTAGAGACAAAGGAGCCATGTCCATGGATCTGACATAGAAACGAAGGCAATTTGGTATATGGCAACAGTAACAGAAACCAAAACAATTCTCTTATCTGAAAAGCAAGTGACGGCTACACTTACTTAGGAAACTAAAGCCACAGGCTGAGATCTTCCAAGTCTGTCTGGGACTAATTCATAGGGCTACTCTGGCTCAAAAACATCACTCAGAAAACTCTATGCATCTATTTTCTACCACTGTTATATAAATACTTTGTTGTTCTTTCTGTCAGAGCTCCTGCTGACCGCTTACTTCCCCAACAAAGCCACTCCTCAGGTATCACCTAGTTTATTAAATCATCCCTGAATCCTAAGGCGATATGAGGTCTGGCTGACGTTCTGGATCAGTAGAATACGAAGTGTGTTCTGCGTCTGGCAGGGAGCAGTCAGTTCATCTTAGAACCACAGAGAATTATTAGAAATGCATATAAACAGAGGAAGCCTTTTCTCATGCTACTTAAAAATGGAATTTGCTTTGCCCACTGTGATTTTTGATGTGGTATGTTGACAAATGCTATAAAGAAACTTTAAAAGGCTTGATCAAGATCAGATGGCATGTCTAATTGGCAGTTCCTGCATTCAAATCAAAGGCCATTGATAAACCAGCAAATACTACAAAATGTAGAAAATTATTCTTAGACTTTTTCAATTTATTTTTTTCTTTAGATGGTCCTATTTTGTAATAGAATTACCAGGCTTATAGCCTACCTACCCATCCTACAGAAACAGATAGACAGAATCAGATCTATAGTTTATGACAAAGAAAATTCATTTAGAGGTTTTGTAGAGATACTCAGAAGCCAAATGGACTAACACAGTTGTAATAAATTATTGCTTCTAAAAATTATATTGAAACTTTTTCTGTCCAATTTACCTTAACCACATCTAAACAGTTAAATCAGTTAGGTCTCACTCAGAAAGGGATAACACAGTTTTACACTGAAGGAATGCCCTCTATCAAGGACTTTCTTCAACCTAAAAAAAAAATTACCAAATGTTCCACAGTAAGTCAGGGCTACCTAGATCTAAGGGATTTTTCTTACATGATTCCTCTTTCGGAAGCCACAGCAAGAATATCTTGAGACTATCACATGCTTACCAAATATACCTGTTAAGGATAATATTACCAAAGAGAAGAAAAAGAGAATTTGAATATTTTTTTGTTCAATATCTAACTATCTTTCTCAGAGAGACAGAAAGGAAGTTATTATTTTATACTAGAAGCCTGATTAAAAAATTAATGGAGTTGCTCTTATATAATAATAATCACTTGGGTTGGCATTGTAGATTAATTTGATCAAATGTTTTCATCTCTATCTCCAGGGACCAGTCTTGTGGTGACCCAGTGCTTCAGTCAGACATCCTGTAGCTTGATATTCAGATGAACTTTCCCTCTGCAACACAGTGTCCTGAATATATACACACCTCAGAAGAGAGTCTGAAATCCTGAAGGTTAAAAGAAGCATGATTTTTCATAACTTGTCTATTCATACCATTAGGTATTACTTGTGTCCACATGAAAATCACAGTGATGGTCAAATAAGAAAGGGATCACAAATTTGGTCATGAAGGATTTAATGTGGAAATGCATCTTTTCAATAAGTAAATCATTTGGGAAGGCTGTCCAGTGATTATCAGGTCAGGGAGTTGCACTTTAGTCTCTGAATTGCCACGGTTTAAGAGAGAACGCCAAGGCACCAGTGTTTCTTTTCAGAGAGCCTTGGACATCGGAAGGGAGGCAGTGCCGGCTTCATGAGCTGTGGCACCGTGTACTTCCTACACGTGCTAATTCTGTTAGCCCTATTGGAATTGCCTAAACCCAACATGCTAAGCCGAGACACAGCACTACCAGCCTCATAAGCCCTTGGGTTCCTTTTTTCTGGAAAAAGGAGAAATTTGAGCAGGAGCCAGATACATGGCTCATGTTCTGTAACAGATGATAATAGGCTGCAGGTGCCTCAGCAACCCTGAGACCCAAACAATCACCATACATGTGACGTACAGGTGAGGAAAGGATGGAACTAGATAACAAAAGGACATCAAAGACCTATATTTATTTTATTCTTGCAACAGAAATCTAAAGAGGAAAAATTTTAGAGCCATAATCTCATTCTAGTGGTGAACTATTTACCTGAAGCAAAGAACATCAATCACCAACCTATTGATAGCCCAGATGTAACCAGTACTTTGTCTCTTTCAATGTATTGAAAATGACCAATACATCATTCCAAAAGAATTCAGCAATCTTTGGGCTGGAGGTGTAGCTCAGCTGTTACAGCGCTTACCTAATGTGCACAAGGCCCTGAGTTCGATTCCCCAGGACCACATAAATGGGGCATGGTGGCACATTCCCATAATCCCAGGTCTTGGGAGGCTGAGAAATAAGGATTGCCGTGATCTCGAGGTTATCCAGGGCTACATAGTGAGCTCAGAACCAGCCTGGACTACACAGCAAAACTGTCTAAAGTAGGAGGAGAAGAGGGAGGAAGAAGCAGAAGCAGCAGCAGAAGAAGAGGAATTCAGTGATGTTTTATGACCATGTCTGAGCCAGTCAATTCCAGCCTACTAGGAATTTAGAATCTACTTAGAAACACAGTCATGGAGGAAGTATTAGGAAAGCATTAGGTGCTTACCTATAACAAAACAGAGCAAATATTCAATAACTCACAAGAAGTAGATTAATTTCCTGTGGCTTCTATACCAACTTTTTATATACAAACTGTTTAATGTAGCAGAAAACTATTTTCTCACAGTTCCAGAGGCCAAAATTTCAAAATTAAAGCACCATCAGCATTGAAGTCCCTACAAAGGCTCTATGGAGAATTCCCTTTCTGTCTTCTCCAGCCTCTAGGCATTTTCTGATTTGTGACCACAATAGTCCAGTTTCTGCCTCCACGGTCACAATGCCACTTGACCTTTCCTGTCCAATCTCCCTTTTTTTTTTCATAAGGACCCTTGCGATACCATTTAAGACTCACCCACATAATCCAAGATAATCTCCTCTCAAAATTTATAATTTCACTAGAAAAGACCTTTTTTTCCAACTAAAAGGTTGAAAATTCACAAGTTCTGGACAATTAGCATTCTGATGCATCTTTGCGGGGAGAATACATATATTTTAACCCACCATTAAAAATGGAAGTTTTCTGTAGGACTGACTATAGTGAGTTGGTTTCTCCTCACTGAGATGATAGATCATTTAAAATGCTTAAAGTTTAAACTGGCAGTTACAAAAATGTGGTCATTCAATATGGAGGATGCAGGAGGTTCAAAGAATAGTATACATTGTCAGTAGGAAAGATGCAAAGCTACATGTGGTGTGTGGTGTGTCACCGCTCATCGGTTCTTCACGGAGGGGTAGAGCAGTGAGCAGTGAGGATGAAACCAGATCACGCAAGCTCCTGAAACACAGGTAAAGCACAAACGTGACAGCAGGCACCAGGTCAACTTGGTAGATTCTTAAATATGGGCATGCCATGATGGCTAATGTTCTAGATCCCTAAAACAGTTACTACATCTTCCCAGCATGTGCTCCTCTATTTGTCCTGTCTCATTAGCAAAACCTAAGCTATTACATTTGTTTTTCTAAATTATCTTTTCCTGGAAACATTAACGATGATTCAGTATAATTCCCATAATGAAATGATTTTTCTAGTGGACTTAGCTATTTCTATTGGAAAAGTAAATAATTAAAATAAACAAATTTTATATATTCATATATATATATATATATATATATATATATATATATATATATATATATATATATATTTCCATTACTTTGTTTGAAGAAAAGGCTCTCTTCATAAGCAATTATTTGTACATCTGGCTTATAATAAAATCATATCATGTAAATGAACTGGATTGACTCAAAGATGAAATTCTGATTATAACAATATGGAAGCTTTGCAATATTCCATTAGGGAGAAAGGAAATGCTAGTCAGCAACCCAACCAGGAAAAACTATTTTGGTCCATAAATTATGCAGCTTTGTGTTTATTCAATTAAGTTAATCCTAAATGAATCCTTCTGTAAAAACGCTATGTAAACACTGCAGCGTCCTCCAGGAAGGCAGGCTGGGGCTTCCAGGGAGGAAGGCTGCAAAGCCGCTCTACCCACCACAGAGGGACCCCATCCGCTCTTTTCCTTGACTCCTTAGACATCTCCAACCGAGTAAGATCAAGTTTAATAAAAACTCTGTCTGGCTCCAGGGCCATGCAAAGCCAGGCGAGGCCTCCCAAGTCCTTAAAACTTGATTTTTGGGGGCCACAACAACATCAAAATTTGATGGAGGTTTTATTGAATCTGTGAAAGCTCTCAGAAGACATACTTTAAAAGGCAACATGGAACACAGGGAAGGTTACTTCAGCGGGCATACGCTGGAAGCTCCATGGTCATGTGAGGACTGGGAGGGGGCAATCATCGCTTTCTGTGACCCCTACGTTGAGCAAAGCTGGCTAGTGTTGGATCTAGGATATTCTAGGTAGCACATACTCATCCACGTTTGCTCTGACTCCATTTCTATATTAATGAAAATAATTGACTTAGCAGGGCTAAAGCCATGGGCTGTGAGAACTTCCATCCTTTGGAAGAGACTTTCACCTCTCAGTAGTTTGCTTTGTGGTTGTTATCCTTTCCCTGGCCTTTACAACAGTCACCTTGAAGCTCAGAGTTTGGTTTCCAATTGATAGAGAGGCTCCAAGATCCACACTAGTCTATTTTTGCTTATCTAGCAATATAGTCAATAATGATTTGGTTGTTTGGCTGCATTGAAAGTTGAGTGGTGACTCAAATAAGAGAAACAGGACAAGATGGTAACAGAACAGCTGGAAAACATTATCTCCCAGAAAACAATGCTGGTGGTCAGTTAACATTGCAGCGTTTCAAGATAACAATACATGTAAACCCTTTGTGATGTTCCCTGGGTTCCCAAAATGTGGGTTATGTTAAAATTCCTCAAAACTAAGATTTCTAACTTGATGCCTTTGGATACCAAGAGAAACATTTTCAAAATGGCATTCATTGTAGTAATTTAACCTCTGAAAGCCATCTGGAAGACACAACAACTTGGAAATCACCAATGGTAAACATAGCATCATGTTATTCTTTCTGCCACTGCCACTTAAGCTAGGAAGGCTCTCACAGCCTTGTGAAGCTGGTATAATTCCACTTGGGTTTTTTTTAGAGGAAGAAACAATAAATACATTGCGGTCTCACAGAAGGATACTCCTGTTTCCTGGGGTGATTCATCAAAGCTCTGACTTCTACCAAATCTTGGAAACATAAATGATCAATCTGAAAGTGTTAATATGGAAGGTCACTAAGTTGATAACATAAGGAAAGTACTTTTGATTTACTTTGAATAGAATGGTGTGCAATTGCGGGCCTTTAGCTAAAGTTTATGGGTCTCATAAAAATAATTATATAATGCCAGAAATGCCATATGTTCAGGACCACAGTGAACTCAGGGGGTCTAATTTTTTTACAGCACAGAATAAGTGAACAATAGAACTGAGCTTTTAGGATGTTTGAGACAAAGTATAGTTATCAGATTTTTAAAGAATAAAGTACAACTACAGCTTAGACTAAAAGTTTGTCTTCAGGTGCCTCGCTAGCACAGTAGGTCATACATAAATGTCATAAAATTTGTTTTTTCTCCTGCATGATAACAGAAGCAAGATGATCCACAGCAATTCAGAACAACATTCCTTGTGCTCAAGTTGCCAGTTATAGTTCATCTAAGGCTGTTCCCTTATAGGGAAGAATTATATAATTTCTGGGTCTGGGAAATTAAATATTTCAAAAATGAAGTGATAAAGCTGGAGACTAGGAGTGGAGTATCATTGTAACCTTGGTCAAACATGAACACTGCCGCTTCTCAGACACAAGAAGACTGCCAAACTTCAACAGCTTTCCCCTGCATCCCTCACCCATAATTTGCTCTTGTTTATTTCTCTGTATGTTAGTGTGTATGTGTGTGTGGGGGGGGTGTGGGGGTGTGTCTGGGTGTGTGTGCATTTGAGTTTGTGTGTGCAAGGACATATTAATGGGTATGTGCACCAATGCACAAACTTTGTTTCCATATTCCTGTGTGGGTATCAAGAACAAATCTGTCTCTCTCCGGTCTGTTTTCCCATTCAAGGGAACAAAAATACAGTGAACATCACAGGTCATTTCTTTGTTTAAAAAACATGATCACAGAAGCTGTAGTTTTTTTACTCAGATCTCCTAACTGCTCAAAGTTGAGAAAGGCACGATCATTTCACCTGAGAAGGAAATGGACACTGCCCCAGAACAGTTTGTGACACAGAGCACATGAACACTAAGGAGACCCTTCCCAGTGTTGTCCTGTGGAGGGCCAGGATGGGCACATTGACTGAAGACCCCTCTGACTTCTACTCCAAGCCATCTCCGTGGTACACCCCAATGGTCCCCTGCAATGCTTTTAGAGTATAGATAAGGACCAACCACAAAAGCTTTCTTGACCTTATAAATGTTCTTGTCACAAACTTGTAAGTAGAAAAAGTTGTTGATAGCTTTTCATACATTTATTCAACCAATATTAATTTCCTGTCTTTTCGTGTTTGAAACAGGGTAGAAACAAAAACATACAAAACAGAGCCAATCCATAAGGCAAACATTAATAAACAATAAACTGGGCCATTGAATTGCTTTCTCAACATTGCTAATAATGTTATCATCGTGTATTACCAGTCAACTCTTGGCGGAGAATTTGGTGCTGTTTGGCCCCACAGAAAACAAATCTTCCATGACTAAGTAGTTGTGACCTCAGCGGGAGAGGCAGTTCTGCTTGGACAACACCCAGAAGGGTGTTGACTGCAGCAAGGAGCTGAGCACAGCTGGCACGATGTCTCTCTCTTTCACCATACTCACCCACAACCTTAATTTTGATTATTTTCTATTATTCAAATTCAAAATTGTAAGACATGTCTTACTGGAAGTAATCTGTTGTTGTTTTGAGACGGGCCCCTCACTATGTTGCTGAGGCTAGCCTTTAATGCCTGAGTTCCAGTAACCTTCCTACCTGAGCCTCTGAATACCAATGGCTATAGGTACATGTCATTCACTCTCTCAGCATCATGATTTTTTAAAAGTATTTTTAGGAATACAAAACAATGATCACTTTCTCTCTAATCCCCCTTGCCTAATGAGATGTTTTACACCTACTAGTATTTTAACAGTGAGTTAAATTGACTTGGATCTATAATATATATACATATACCGAGACACAGTCTTTATTGACACTCCAGTCAGGTCCTGAACTATTATGTAGCCCAGTCCTGAACTATTATGTAGCCCAAGCTATTCTTGGTCTCATGGTAATCCTCCTGTCTCAGCCTCCTGAGTGCTGAGATTATAAATATGTGCCATTGTACCCAGCTCATGTGGCGCTAGGGAACTAAGCTCAGGGCTTTGTGCTCACTAGGCAAATGCTTT
Organism: Ctenodactylus gundi; assembly: GCA_004027205.1. NCBI lineage: Eukaryota > Metazoa > Chordata > Mammalia > Rodentia > Ctenodactylidae > Ctenodactylus > Ctenodactylus gundi. The sequence goes on along the minus strand of PVKB01003188.1, from coordinate 169,758 downwards.
AACCACTGAGCTGTGCACCTAGCCCTTCCGTGAGGGTTTCTGCCTTTGATTTAAAAAAAAAAAAAGACCTCATAGGTCAAAATGTCTAGGTCCATTTTCTTCCTTTATTTTTCCAAACTCAGTTCCTTTCTCTCTAGCTCTTGGCACATGCCCACAGGTTATCATTACATTTCAGGTTGGAAACAGCTGTACCTGTAAGGAAAGCTTACAAAATCCATTTATGAAGTGTTCATCTTGTTAAAATTGCTATGCAACACGTTTGGTACCTGAGTTCTGGTTTTCTTCATGTCCCCCATCCTAGCAGACATCACAGGGGAGAATCTCCAAGATGACTAGTTACCTCTAATTCTCATCACACTCTCTCAAAGGGAAGAAGGATTAAATTTATTCTATTATCTATTGTATGTCCTCTGCTTCTGTTTTCTCCCTATGAGATATTACCACAAAGCCTCTCTGATAGCTCAACCAGTAGGCGGTTTCCCAATGGTTCTGGCACCTGGCCTCTCCTCCTTCCCTCTTCTGTAGCTCTAGTCTAGATCATGCTGTCATGACTGAGGCATGGGAAGAAGCCATTGTAAATTCATTAATCTCCATGATGATCCCCTCTTCTGATGCCTGGTGACTAATATAAACCTCCTCTTCTCTCCTAAGCAGCTCCTAAGACAGGTTTGCTAAGCTCATAATTTAGGCAGCCTTTATGACCACAGCCAGATCTTCCCTGGGCTAATAATTATCTCCCACAGGTAATTTTTAGGCTACTGATCATTTGTCTCACTAATCTCTCCATTTGTTCCTGCAGCTAACAGCAGATCCCCAAATACCCTCTGTAATTTTCTAACAAGCAGAATTCCGATTCCCCATTAAGAGATCCTGCTTTAAAGTGTAATTAAAGATCATCTAAGAAAAACAGGGCCAATTGTGAACAATCCATGAGCAATTTTTTTTCCTCTGCCAGAAGGAATATTTTTAGGGGAGATTAAAAAATCACTTTACAAAATTATAAACAGGTTTAATGCAGCCATTTTGATCAACAGTCTTGTTATCAAATAATATATCTAAAATTAAGATAATGGATTTTTAAAAGAATAGACTGAATCAAAATCATCTGCTATTCAACAGGCATATCAACCAAGCAATTACTAATTCTGTTTATAACTACAGCACTTTACTCTTTTGAAAAGGGCAATGAAAGCAAATCTTGGTTTGTGAGCACCTATTAAATTAACATTGATTTTGTTTTACTGCCAAGTGAAAGAAATATCAACATTAAGGAGGTTTTTTTAACCCTATTTAAAGTATGCACACTTACACTGAATTTAGTCCATAGGTTATTTATCTTCCTACTTACAATGAACCAAAAATATCTAATTAATGCCCATGTTAGAGGCTTTATATATGGTTACAGAAGGGAAAACATGGCTATTTGAGAAATTGTTAGAAAGTAGCATTAACCTATCAAGTAGAGCATGAGATGCTTTACACTATTCAGATGCAAACTCACTGAACACAATCTTGTATTAAATTTCAACAATTGTTTGCATGTGAACAGTTCCTGAAAAGAATGGCTTATTTAAAGCAAACAGTGACACATATCAAAGTAATTTTCTCAATTATTCTTATGTTTTGAAGTATTAGGGTTGTATGCAGGCAAAGAGATAAATTGATCATAGACAAACCTAAATAACAGGGAATGATACTTGCATGAGATTAAGCAATAAATAAACTACAATTTTTCTGGTTTAAAATTAAATTCAAATGAGAAGTAAAAGTAGCCAAGCATTGAAATAACGAGGACAAAATATGGCACAATGTTGGTGGAGGTGTTGAAACCACTCGTGGAAGTCAGCACTTGCAGCTAAGTCGCACTGATATCTGCAAAGTAGTCTTGTGCCAGGCTTGTTACAAATGAGATAGCAATGTGTTGAGCTCTCCCACTTTGCAAGAACCTGATCTTTTCCAGATTATGGGAATCTGAAATTGATTGAAAGAAGAGCAGCTATTAGACTTGCATCAAAAGGCTTTCCCATAATAGAAATGCACTTGGCATTTTGAAATTTAATCATAACATTTCAGATCTTTTCAAGCTACTAGAAAAAAATTAATGTATGTTATACCTTTAATTGAATTCTCTATGTGCTATTTTTCCTCTTCAACACTTATCTTGGGGTATGTTGAACATCTTAGGCGTTTCTTTTACAAAGAAAACTAGATAAAAATTCAAGACTGAAAATAAATTCTGTGGTCAAACTAAGTCAGAACATTTTCACTTGTTAAGGGTTTTTCTTTCCAGAGCTCGTCTGTATGGTGCATGGTCACTGCTAATCTGTCTACCAAGTTCTTCCTTGAATAGTGATATTGTTCTAGTGATATTGTTCTCACTCTAGTAATGTAACAAGGTGTGGAGTGAGACTAGTTTTTCATCATTGTCATGTAGCTGATACAGCCGAATCACTTTCTTACATCAAGATATTCAATCTTCACACAAGCCTCATGCCATACTTACTTTTCAAAGAAGAGGAGGTTTATACTGCAGGAACCATACTTACTGTTCCTTTAGTCATACCAAAAAAGTTGTGGATTTTGTCTACTTGGTCACAGTGTCAGTGAAAACTCAGAAATTTTAGATATTTGAAAATATTCCTAACCAAGTACAAAAACATCATCCTTATACACAGTTCTCAAGTGTGCTTTTGTAAAATTGCATTCTGCTTTCAGAAGCAAAACCCTTGTAATAATACATGTATAAAGATCAAATAAGCAGGAGGTTCATGGTTTTACAACACTACATGAAAATCTACATGACAAAGAGTCTCTTGACTATTTGAATAGTGTTGGCTGGATTTCTTCTCAGAGGGTAGCTCAACACTAACTCAACTGTGGGAAGTAGCTGAAGAGTCATCTGATAGGAATAGAAAGGTCCCTCTGCCTCTCTCTGGGAAGTTGCTTGTTCTACCATAGGTTCAAACAAATTCTCCTATGGGAATCTTGTCAATTACCTGCCATTTTATGAGTTTATTTAATTATAACATTCATAAACACTCTTGACATGTATAAAGAAGTACATCTAAAGGCCAATATAGGAATCAGAGTCTCCCCACTGCCTTTTATCCACTCTTTCCACAACGCAACTACCCTCTTTCCATCCAGAGGTCCAGACCCCAATTCAGACCACTATTTTCCAGGTCCTATCTATTTTCCAGGTTCTAGTGAAGGCAACAATGTCAAAGGTATCTTAGACAACCAGTGGAGTTTGACTTTACTTCTTAAACCAAACTCTCCGGTGCCTCATCTTCCTCATCTTCCTCCCCCCAACTCCAGCCCCTATCTTGGAGCCCATGGTCCCAATAAAGAAGAGGGTTGGAAGTCGGCATAGGCGTGCGCACTACCTCCAACACAAGGTCGCGCTTATTTATTTTAACTAACTTCACAGGATACACTTGTCAAAAAAAAAAAAAAAAAAGCAGGATAATACTTGTCAAAAATAAAAAGCTGGATAATTGGGAGAAGCCCTACTCCTGCCATTTACTATCTGCGGTACTTCATCCATGAGTCACATTTGAGCTACAATTGAATAAAAATCAAATTTAAAGAATAATGATTTGATATTTTGAGACAGAGTCTCACTCGGAGGTCTAGGCTGGTCATGAATACACTAAGGTCTCAACCTCACCACAACTGTGCCTCAGCCTTCCAAGTGTTGGGCCTGCAAGTGAGCAATTCCTTGCCTGGCTGATCTTTAGTGGACTTACGAAATTGAAGCCAGGACTTTGCACATGCTAAGTAAGAGCTTTAACCACTATGCCACACACTCATCTCAGTTTGATCTTTAAAGACAAAACAATAACCAAAATGCAACTTATCAGAAAATTAGAATAAATCAGTGTTCTTTAGAGCAGCAACATCAACATTATCAGGCAACTTGTTAAAAAAGCAAATCTTCAGTCCCATCTTAAACCCTTTGTTCAGAAATGTGCCTATTTATCTACAAACTCTCCGGGAGATAAAGTCTGAGGACTCCTGGTGTAGACTTCACTTTTTTCTAAAGCAAAAGCATGTTGATTGTCAGTCTCTGTTAGTAGGTGCATTAACTACATCTATTTAACGTCCATATAAATTTTCTTCCCTTTTGCACTTTGCGATGTTATAATTGAACATTAATAGGGAAACCCATACTTGGTAAATTTGGTTTGATTAGGTTAAACTGCTCAAAGTTGAAAACAAACATTTGGCTACAATTCAGGAGTGTTATAAATTCAATATTGTTGCTATTGGTGAGATTTTTCTTTATTTCTTTTGGGTTCTGAGGATGGAATCAAAGTCTTGTACAAGAAAATCCCTCCAGCACTGAGCTATATTCTTAGCCCCTTATAAGACATTTTAAAGCAAGCTTGTATTTATGGTTATGATTTACAACACAATTTCATATAATAGTGTTTTGGTATTTCTTCTATTGTTTGTTGTTTATTGTTTTCTCTATTATCTTAGAATGCATATGTAGCTATCTAATTATTCAACACGGAAACAAAAATCTCACTTAATTTTCTCATACTCCATTTGAAATTAGGTATTAATTCAAAAGCAACTTATACTTACTATCATTTTATTTTGTTTCAGTGATTTTAACTCACTATATGTCATTGTTTTATAGGATTTTTAAAAATTTGATTTGTCTAGTTACTCCAGTAAATGTTTGTTGTTTTTTCACTGTTCTGTCTTAGCTATAAAGATATGTACATCTCCATAAAGACAAATCCACATTTGATTGTAAATAAGCCTCTTGAAAGAATAGTGATAGCCAACAAAATCTCTAAGTTTGGAAAGGAGAATTGCACATTTTTAGCTATAGAAACACACTTCTAGCTAGACAATTCTAATTAATATATTATTTTCTTATAAAACTGAAGCACACACATTAGCAAAAACATATGAAGGTTGGCCTTCTTCCTAAAGTACTTTTTATAATACACAGGACCACTCTTTGGATCAGCCACTGCTTATTAAAGGGCTGTTCTTTTGTTTTGCATAGAGTTTGGGGCATTTGGCAGAGAGTTATGCCCACTCACATGATATTACTTGTAATGCAGAATATGGGTAATTTCAAGGCTTCAGTGACCACTTAGTATTAAGGCTGACAGAGAAATGCTGTAATACATTTGCAAAATTTGATGAAAGAAGAAAAGAACATTCTCAGATAATAAAGTATGGCTCAACTCCAGACAGCCAGATTTTTTGAAAAATGATTTAGATGGCCCAATTGCACTGTCTCCACAATTTTCTTTTTGCACATAAGTCTGGATCTAGACATATACATATGTATATACATATTATATGTATGTGTGTGTGTGTGTGTGTGTGTGTGTGTGTGTGTGTGTGTGTGTGTGTGTGATTTATTTGGTGATTTTGTTCATTTTGACTTATTTCATTTTTGATTCAACTTACTCTAAAGTTTCAATAAAAATGATGTAACATTTATTGCATTTATTATACTTAACGATAAACCTTTTAGTAAATTCACCAATGTAAAAAAATCAAAATAGAATACATTTAAAGAAATACGTGATTTTACTTTAAGAGATTTTATAGATATAAAAATCCCCAAGACTTTGGCCTTGATCTAGAGCAACTTCATTTCAGCAGGAGACTAATTTAAACCAAGTTTTTTTTTTTTTCATTATATTAGGATCAAAATTCTTACAATAGCCTCTTGGTAATCTACGGGACATGATAAAGGGCAAAATCTTTTTTCTAGCCCAAAAGTTGGGATAATTTGCTTGATTGTATACTTTTTTGTGTAAGATTTAAGTGTCTTATTTGTCCTGCCAAGGAAATAAAAAATTTAGAGAGAATATCAAAATAATTTACAATCTCTAATTCTAAACTTACTTTTCTTGAGGGCCAGGTTGTACTTCCAAATGGAAGGAAATACCTTCATCGATTTCAAATGCTTTCTAAATCCAACCCCCATTCATTCTGTAAAACATGCCACCCTCAGCTAGGGATAGATTATAAGGGCTAACATCTTTTCAAGTTAATCAAGACTCAGTTTGAACTAACTCAATTTTTCCCCCAATTTAATGCTTCCATTTTTTTTTTACCACTGACCTGAAAACATACGATTTCATCGAGGTCAGCACAGATTTAAAAAAAAAAGAAGAAGAAAGATTGAGTCTTCACGGTGTTATGTAATATTTTCATTTATTTAAGCTGGTTGGTAAAGTTTATATGTACATGTCTAACATTTCAAATTTTGTATTCATGCAGTTTAGGCATTTAATTCATGTTGTCATGAAATGCTTTGTCTTTCAACCCATTACTAAATTTTAAATTGTAGCAATTCCCCCTGTTACTTACTATGAAACTTAAAAACATCATATCTTCGTAATTTTTAGGGATTTAGTTATGTACTGCCACATAATTACCTAACTGCATATTTTTAAAACCAAGTAACAATGTAAAAGCAATGTATCATGTTAAGAACTAATAAATCTTAATATGTTTAGTTCAGTAGAGGAAGCTCTCTAATTCAAAGCCAATATCGTGTATGAAATTTAAAAAACGAAATTGGTATCAATAAAAAATTGTATTTTAAGAGAAAATTAATTTTCCCTCATTTATTAACAGAAAGTAATTATCTCAACCCATACCCCGGATATCATATCACCTTTCACTTTGACCTTCATTAGGGAAAGTTAGACCACCCGAGAAATCAGGACTCACAGAGGTGAGCCTGGAAGCAGGAAGAAAGGTTAAATGGAGCCAAGGAGCAGCATTTACTGGATAAAACACTAAGTTTACAAAAAATAAATCGCAAATCCAAAATGTTGATCTCAGAATAGAGGATATCTCATAGTGGATCATCACATCTCAGAGTTTATTTAGCTGGAGTTTTGCTGTTGTTATTATTGTTGCTTTTTTCTTCTCTCCAAGAAAAATTCCTCAAATTAGTAATTTTTAAATAAACCAGGGTTGAGTTCTCCATTTATTTTAACTTTAAAAATTCAATGATTTATACTTTTCCACCACCCAATTGGCTTCATTTTTTCATAAGCACTTTTATTTTCGCATTTCTTCTTTTTCAGAGAAAAGTCCGTTTCCATCAGTTCAGTATTACTGTCATAATGTAACAGAAATTCACTAAGCAATTGCAGAGTTGCAAAGCCTGCTCCCTCCACGGGCAGCTGGCCTTCTCTAATCACTGACCGTTAAACCTGCATTTGGTCACTAGTGCACTAAAACATTGCTAATGACAGGGAGGTGTGACAAGATAAGACCAGTCTCATAATGACAAAAGACAAGTGGCAAAAGTAATTATGGAATCACATGGACCGCTGGCCTTGAATTGCCATGATCATCCCATTTCATGTTCAGCTAAAACAACTCAGAGATAACCTTGTGTTTGGGGGAAGTGGAGGTTGTATCACATGTACTTCAACTGACACATGCTTCTGTTTAAAGAACTAATTGTCCTACAGAAAAATATATTCTGTTTCCTTATTTCCACTGCTTTCCACATTCAGATTGTGTTCTGACTACATGCCCAAATCTCGCATAAATGTGAGTAAATAGTTTAATAATCTTGTACTAGAGTTTTAAAAATACCAGTTGGCATCACCCGTGTATTTCTCTAAAATGTCTGAATAAGTTTGAACTTACATATCCCATATAACTAGTATAATTAAAAAATCTGGCTGTTTAGTCTGATAGAATTACAACCAAGGAAACTATTTAATCAAAACTTACATAAAGATGTTGATAAAGGTTGTGTATGAATATCAAAAATATTTAATGTAATTTAAAAATATGTTTATTCAAATAAAAATCCTATGAGTAGAATAACAAAATTTTCTCTTAGTAGACTTAACACGGAAACTATTTAAGACTCTTTTTTTAAACTAAGTAACAAAAGGATTCTTACATTGAGACCACACCAAAACACTCCAACTGGTCTACTGTAAAATCGAGCCATAGACTCCAACCCCTAATACTGTTGCTTTACCCAGATGGCCACTTTTCTCTAGATAGTGCAAAAATGATGATAAACCTGGGAATCACACACCATAGTAAGAGTGAAAATAAGTACCTAAAAAAATCCACAAATTCTAAATCAACTTATTGCTATAATAATCACTATGGGAAATGTAATACTTCAAAGTCTTTCTAAACAGCAACCATTTGCTTGAGTTCTGGGCCTAAAATAGCATCATCCTAATCTTATCAATTTGAGCCTAAAGAGGAAGAAAAAAAGTCAGAGGCATATTTTCTCTAGTCAGACACCCAGTTTCACTTACTGGGTCATGAATACCACATTAGGTTTTTTTCCATTTTGTTGATCTGTATAAGTGCAGTACATATAGTTTACATTGATGTTGAGTATTTTGTGCCTGTACGTATCATGGCAAAATTACAAATCCTTCATCTCTCCCTGTTGACCTAGACTAAAATTAATAGTGACAAATGAGATATAGCATAGTCAGATTAAAAACACTTATAAAGAAAAGAAAAACGCCACCAGGTCTCAAGGCAGTGGGAAAGGGAGATTGCCAAAATGTTGGAAATCTTGAACCAGGAAACTGGATGTGTGTGGAACATGCACATTGTAAATTCAGGAATGTTTTACACAGAACTCCACCTGAAGCATTTTCTAGGAAGGAAGTGGAACATTTCTTTCTCATTTTGCCTCAGGTGTCAAGAAAACCAGGGCCAAATTTAGAGCCTTCATTTGAAAATTGATCAAATATTATAATGTGCATGTGTTTTTAATTTACCTTACCTCAACTTTTTATATTTTTTCACTTTACTTCTATTTATCTTATTTTACATACTTTGCTAAACTTCTTCAAAATCCTTGTGGAAATAAATGCCACATTTCATTGAATTTAAGTCACTCTTTACTGTAAGATACACCGTTATTTATCAGTATATATCAGTAAAGAGCAAGGCACTACAAGGAACCCACCGCCAAGGTCTATCTTATACTTCATCAATTGTAAGATGTGTCTTGCACTCAGGGAAAATAAAATTGAAACAAAAATTTCATATCAAATCAGTAAAAAGCAGTAATCTCATTTTAGTGGTATCTAAATATTTACTGACAGTTTAATTTTGTGCTAGGATTAAAGAGGCAAGGCCAAGACCTGTAATGGTGAAGATGGACCAGAATGTTCATTGGCAACAAAACTGAGCCACAGACTCCAGCCCCTAATCCTATTGCCTAGTCCCAGATGGGCGTTTGTCTCCACTGCCCATCAATAGACAGGTGGTAGTGGTGGTCCACCTGGGAATCTAGGCATGCATATCAGTACACTCCTGTTTTACAGAAAAAGAAGCACAGAAAGAGACAGTCCGAATCCTCAAGAAGCTGCAATGCCAGTGATCATCTGACAATAAACTAATACGCACTAAGTGTTCACCCATTGGTTAAAGAACAGGATTTATTTGCCACATATAGACTAAACTAAGCCTATGTGTTGTAAGCTAAGTCTAAACGTTTTAGGCTTTTACACTTTCTGTCAAACAAGGCAATAACAATGAGTATTCTCTTATATTCTACATTTTCTTTAAACTACAAATTATCTTCATTTTCAACATTTCAGTTTTTATTGAATAGTCTCTGCAATGAATAAACTCTGTTGCTTCAGTAAAACATTCAACCAGAAAGTGGGAAAAGCCATTTCATGTACAAGTATATCATTGTGAGGAGGCAATTTGGGTCCCTGTGTTCTTCATACCTAGAATAAGATTAATTTTTACATAAATTTTGTGAAAGTTTACTACAAGTGAAAAATAAATGTTCTCTTGAGATTAGAGTTCTCTGTGTGGATATAGGGAAAATAAATTATTTAAATCAGAATTTATGATTTTTTGTTAAGTGGCAAATATGAACCGATTTCCATTTCTTACCACTAAAGGTTTGAAGTACATTATTTTTTTGTAGTGTTTCTAATTGAGTGGTAAGTTCTATAAGCATATCTCCAACCTCAAGCTACATTCTCACTACAGTGGAGAAAAACCTACCATCTAAAACCTAAATACATGTGTATTTAGATGTACACACACACACACACACACACACACACACACACACACACACATTTTAAAAACTCTACAGTGAAAAATTTTAAACTTGGTTATAACTTGCCATTATGAACTGTTGGAAGTTAGCAGCGGTTTTGTCTGAACACAAAACAATGAAACATTAATGATGGTAGAAAGCTAATTAGTAAAATTTAATTGGAAAATGCAGCATGATATAATGAGAAGAGTTCAAGTATATTTAATTTTTAATCCAAACACACACTCTGAAGTAGAAAGCCAACTAAAGCCAATCATTGTAAATCATCGTAAAGGTAGACTGACACATTTCGAAGATGACTTTATTAGCCCACAGAATGAATTGATGTCATAATAATCTCTCATTTTACCCACACATGTAAAATTCAATTATTTAAACTGCATAAAGACAAAGATTTGAAATGGAAGGGTAGACAAATGTATATGAAAAATAATCCTATGGAAAATAGTTTGAAAAAATGTATTGAATTTGTTAAATACAGATAAGCATGCACATCAAGCCATACATCAGGCCAGAGAAATCTACGAGGCAGTAAAAGTAAAAGGAGACATGTCAGGAATAGTGCCTGGTTTCATTAAATCTGATAATCAAGGCAACATGATATGAGAGTCAAAAAGGTCAGTGCCATTTCAGGGAATATATGTTACAGAGAAAGCGATAGTCTCTCTCTGTACATATGATATTAAAACCACACCCAGGACTTGGAGCACAAAGGTTCTGTTGAGAGTGGGTCACAATTTTGGCTGCACAGTATCATAATCAAGAGTACATTTCGAATCCGAGTGCCTAAGCCCAGACTTCAGAGACTCCAGCCGAACTGAGCAAGGGTGGGCCTAAAATGAGGACATTTAAACCAACACACATTAGGAAAGACGATGAGCACTTAATTTCTTGCATATTATTGGTTCTAGTTTTAGCCAATTGGCAGGTGGCTATCTTTTTCTTGTGAGTTTTCCTGCTTTTTGGTCTTACTTCAAGGTAAAATAGGATATTGGCACATAGCACTAGTAAGAAATTATGTCAAAATTTGGGTAAACCAGAGATCCAATATCCTAAGCACTGTAATCTGGTTTGCAGTGTTTTCACTGTCTTCTCTGCATTGTGGACAATTTTACGTGAGTATGGAACATTGAAAAAGTATGGCTCTATGGCTTCTGAGCAGACCCTCTACTTCAGTCAGGTCACAGCAGTGTATGACCATAATCCAACAGGGAGCTGAAAATAGCACTTAATTGAGTGTGACTTGCATCCATCCGGACTTTTAGTAGCAAGAAAATAATTAATTTAGTCAGAAAAGGAATGTTTAAATGGCTATTCTCTAGAAAACCAAGCACCAGGCTTATGGCTAAAAACTAGGAACATGACCTACCCCCCACCCAGCCACACCTCAAAACTGTCCCCTGAGAACCCCACTACTCTCTAAAAAGGACTTCACCATGCACCAGCCAGTTTCACTGTTAGCATCCCCAGTGCCACGGGCAGGACCCTGCAGCTAGATCACCCACTCCTGCTGTCCCTCGTGCCAGAACTGAGCCCTCACATTTCTGCTTCTGGGTCACTTCCACTGAGTCTTAACTAGCAAAGTCAGGAGCCTGGCAGAGCCTGGCAGAGCCCACACCTACATTTTCTACTTGTAAAGTAAGACATGTTCTCTATTGCCCATAAAATTCAGAAGATGAAGAATTATGCAAAATGAAGGGGGCTTTGTTCACTGAGAAATCATCAAAACAATCAGGACCACTTCAAGAATCTTTTTCACTTCTCTTGGAATTAAGCAAAGACATTTCTATGTCCACAGTTTGCAGATGAGACCTACCTTCAAATTCTCAAGTTCATTTCAATCTATCTTGGCTTCCTCGGTCACAAGCATACTAATATTTTATTAAGCACTAAAAGTGTCTCAGCTCATACAAGCATGGAATATTACTTATTCCAGGTTTCCATATCATGCCAGGATATTTTCTTGTATCAAATTTGCCAAGAATAGGTAGGTGTCATTTATTGCAGAATATTTATGTATCTTTAACACATACAGAATACGAAATAATCCATGCCTATTACTGTTCTCTGGACATTTATTCTAAATTTTCCATTTTGCTTCATAAGTAGATCTCATTTTAGAGGGTACATATGCCAATTAAGTACTGAGAAGCCATTAGGCTTACCATGGTTCTGAGGCCATGAGATCTTAACTTGACCATGAAAAAAAAAGCCTGGACCACCTCAAAGACATCTCTATGATTTCTTTTCCCTGTCTGTGACGCTTTGATTATTTCTGAAACATTTTCTGGTATTATAAATTATGGCTCCTCTTGCCACTTGTTGGAAGACATTTTGAAAGGTTAATATATACTTTTTTAGGAAAAAAAATGAGCAATATGATTTCAAGCTTACATAGTCACTCTGTAGTAGCCTGGTCTTGTTCTGACAGATAGATTCACATCTTTCAAGGAGCATATTAGATTATTATCTCAAATACAAAATCAAACAAATCTTCAACCAAATTTTCTCAGTTTTCTTCTTTCAATGGATAACGTTTTCTTTTCATACAAAAAAAATTGAGCTAGGGGTATATAGCTCTGTAGTTATAGCACTTGCCTAGCAAGGGCAAGGCCCTGGGTTAGATTCCCCAGCACCGTATAAACCAGATGTGGTGGTGCATTCCTGCAATCCCAGCACCCAGAAATTCAGAGAAGAGGATTGTGGTGAGTTTGAGACCCACCTGGACTACTTAGTGAGTTTGGGACCGGCTTAGACAAACACAAAGCAGGCAATCCCAACATACAGTTAGCAGAAATCACTTTGGAAGAAGGAACTAGTGTTTTCACAAACTACCTTTCTAATATAAAGCTCTAAATTTCCCTTTAGGAAAATAAAACACAATCAAGTTGTTTTTGAAACAGGCTATTTCTAAAGCCAAAAGCTTCTAGACTTACACAAAAAGTAAGCACAAGTTGGGCTTGTATGAGATTATAGAAATTCACTGAATTTTTCTATAGAAAAACTGCGTCACTGTAAACAGAATTATACAAAAAGATATATCTCAATAGCAACAACAACAAGGTTAAGAAATAATGCTCTAGAAAATGAAATAAAGTTTTCTGTCTTTCTTCCAAAGATGACTTCTTTATCTATTATCACTCAGTCTTCTAATTCAAACAACAAAAATAAAGTTGGTTTTCCAAATTCAGCATTAGCCCGGCGTCTTATTTTCCATGTTTCCAAGATTTGAGGACATAAAATGCCAAGAACGTTATCTTGAAAGAACGCTTCACCAGGTACTGAGTTCCCAGTCCGTTCCTTCAGGAACGTCACACCTCGTGCTCCAAAGTGAGGAGCACTTACCACCACTCGCCAGTGGCACCATCATACACTGGCCAGTATCATCAACAGATGTCTTCTTCAGGAGAAGGCGCCGTGGAACAGAAAGAGACATGAAGGTAGAAGGGAAGAGGAGGGAAGGGTGACGGGGGAGGGAAATAGTGCTTAAACAGGATACACACGACACAAATTCCCAGGTTGTATGTTACTAATATGTTATCGACTCTGTAGTTCATACATATTTGCATTAAAAAATTAAAACTAAAAATGGGCTGGTATCCATGTAGTGCAGTTGCTGAGAAGTTCCAGCAATTTTTATAAACTCAAAGTTATTTAGCTCCTGAAACATAAATGGAAAACTTTATGTTTTAGTGGCATTTTTTTTAGCTGCAGCATTTTATGATTCTTAGGACCCTGAACTTATGACAAATATCAGCTGCTCCACGTGCAAGATCGGGACATGGAGGCATGAAGTGGTTAATTCTTGTTCAAAACCACCTCGGATATATGTGGTAACCTGGGACTCAAGATCAATGCTTTATAATTCACCCCTTGCTTTAAGGCTAACAAGTAACAATGAGAAGCTGAAAGGATCATATGTTGTTTTCTATCCAAACACAGAAACACACTTGACTTGTCAGAAGAGCTACAGTAGGAAAAATCTCCTATAGCACAGGCTTTCTTCCAAATTCCTGGTTTTATTGTCCTACCCTAGTATCTCAGCAAGGCCAGTAAATGTTGCTGCCTTTTTCACCAACTCACAACAAAATTATGTGACAGCTTTTCTCATGTCAGACCAATTAGTGATGACAAATCTCCCAAAAACTTCAAGAATAGTGAAAATTACTGAGTTAAAATAGTAAAATGTACATAAGCCATCTATTTGTAGTTTGTATTTTTAAAAATCCTATACACATGTACAGTTACTCATTACATCATGGTATAGGGAACACAGCAACTGTGATTGAGTTTGCTTACAAAATCATTAGGTTTCATTGCAGTTTGAACAAACCATTTCGTGTATTAATTGAATTTACATGTAAATTTATTATATTTTCATACAAATGAAGCATTATATTCCCAAACTGAAATAGTTAAGGTGCTTTTGGTATTTTGGAATTTTTGAGAAGCAGACAAACTTGGGAACAAATAAAACATTGTATATTAATAAAAGAGAAAATTATTGTACAAATATGTGAAGGGCAGAGTCCTCCAGCATTAAGCAAAAGAGAAACCATAGTTTTCTCAGAAAAATCTGAAAAGGAAAATAACAAAAAGATAATAATTTTAAGAAAATAAGCAAGAAAATATAAAGTCTAAATGATGAAAGTGGCCTCTTTCACCAGCATCTTCCTGGTTCTTTCTCCTAAAACCACTCAGCAGCATCATTGCTCAAGGTTGATTTTAATCTCCTCTAACCTAATCCTCACCTCACAGCTCACTCACGCTGTTTAACATAAGTGTCTCAGAAACAGGTGATAACCAGCTATGTGCTTAAGAATTCCCTGTTTGTACAAGGCCTTTACCATTTCATCCATCCATCCCACAAACTTGTATTGAGGGTCTACTCTGGCCAAGGTGCAGAAAGGGTTAAAACATGACCACTGCAGCAGAGTGCAGCAGGAGAGACTGTGTCCAAAGTAAATTGCAACACCACAGGATACACAGGGTCACAAACTGAAGAAATGCAGACACAAAAGGCAACTGACTCTACGAGAAGAATGAGGAATGTCTGCAAAACGCGGTGGCCTTACCCCTGGGTCTTGAAAGGAGGATAAAGTTAGCTTAGTCTGAGAATCAGGATACCTGAGGCAGTGGCTTGTTTTAATTGATACAAGGGATGGCCACTTTTTAATATATAGGCAAACACAGCCAACATAAAAATCTCTTTGAGAGAAATTCATACTTTCTGACCCAAAAGAAGAGCATCAATCAGCTTTTGGCATCCTTTCCACCTTACCTGTCAGGAACCTCTCTTCACCTTCGCCAGCTCTGATCCAAAACCTTCCAAGGTTTCAGTTCTACCTGTTAACATCTCTCCTTCACACTGACAAATGAGCCAGCAATTCACTCTCAGAGAAATACAGCTGTAGAAGTTCATAAATAATGAATTAAAACTTGCAGTTACCATGTGCATTAAAATCACCCTTAGACTGACTATTGGCAGATCACTTACTCATAACTTATGATGGAACATGGTTCCACCATGTTCAGTGCCTGGAGGGAATTTTCCTGGTAACTTTGGGTAGTGTAATGCCAAAAATGTTTAAGTGCCTGGTATGATGTAAGTTTATGGACCAACTATAATTTATGTATGGATCCTGACTGTGACTGTTAATCATGCTTCACCAACTTGAATGAATTAAGAAAATCCTGGCAAGTCAGTAAGGCACAATTTAGGGTCTGTCTGTGGATGGCTGACACATAGTCCAGAAAACTGAGAAGACAAGATTTACTCTGGACATAGGTAACACCAACCAATAGACTCATAGTGCGGATGGAAGAAAGCGGGGAGGGGATGAGAATGTTCACTTCTGGAGAAGCTCTAGTGTTCACCGCTGCCTCCGGACATGAACATCCAGTGCAGGCCCTTACTTGCTTTTCTACAGTGCGCTTCTAGACCTTCCAACTTGGACTGGTGTTGCATCCTTGGTCTCCTTGTTCTGCAGTTTCCAACTTTTCATCAGAGCATCTACTGAATTCTCCAGATCCCTCACGTGCAGACAGCCATTTTGACTCTTCCCTCTATCTCACAAGTGGTTACTGTATACTCCCTGATTCTCCATGCCAATCTAATAAACCTCCTTACATAATACACATATATACTTCTTATTAATTCTATATTTTCCAGAGAATCCTAATGTGCTCATTTTCCTCAAAACAAAAAATAAACACGAACGAAATCTCCACTTCTCCTTTCCCCCATCTGCCCTTTATTTTCCCACCAAACTCTAGGAATCAATGATCACTTTGCCTTCATTGATTATTATTCATTCCATTTTCTAAACAGCCACCTCTTCTGCATTTTTCAAAATAAATGTTCCTTTGGGCCATTCCAATGCTTTCTCACTAATTTTGTCTCATGGAGGTCTCTTATAACCCCTAATCCTGAAGTCGATATTCCCCCATACATACTGATCCAGTCCTCTATCCCTCCTTGTCAAGCCTTCTGTTCCTGATGTAGTTCACTCGGCAGTCATCTCTCAGACTTCCTACTGTGCATTCTGCTCTGTGCTGGGCTCTGAGGTCCACAAAGTCCTCACCTTCAAAGGAGTTTCCTATCATATGGGGAAGTCATAAGAGGATCCAATAGTAAGTAACAAATGAGCATTATATATCATTATAAGATGAACCAGTGTGCGAGCCACAAAGCTGGGATCATTTCACCCAAAACACAAAACCAAAGAAAATGTCGTGGATGATGTATCACTGAGGTGAGCCCAGGAGGTGAGATTGAGCTCACAGGAAGGGCAAGTAAGCAGGTCTTTTCTATGCAAGAGAGATTCAATCCTTCTCTAATGTAACTTCCCTGTCTATCACTCCATCTACTTTTTAATAATTAGATTCTGGATATAGACAGAGAAACAACTCTCATTCCTCATTACTTTTCTTCACCCACTTCTACCCATTGGTAGTGCCTCCCTCACAGTGTGATATGAGAGGACAATCAAACCTGAGGCTCCTGCTCGGCATCCCCAGTTCCAAGTGGCACTGCACCACATGAAGAGCAACCACCCCTGGTTCAGGACCTGGCTCATTACCTACCCCTAAAAGTAGTCTCTTCGCCTCTTTAGCCCTTCACATCCCTTCTCCTAGAGATCACAGTTCACAACCCTGGGCATATTTTTCCCCTTCATCTTCACTCCCTACTTGACTTTCTGTGTATTTATTAATGAGTGATTGGCTAAATGACACTATCAATACTATGTAACATGGCTTCCTTTTCTTCTGAAACCTCGGAGTTCTCTTGCTCTTTCACAACATATTAAATTTTTAACCTAGATTTAAGATTTTCCATAATTTGTTCCTCCCTCAATCTCAGATACCTATACTACCCCCCCTTGCCACATTTGTATAGCACTCATAGTTTTCAAAGTGTCTTCTCAAAGCATGTTTACACATTTTGTCTCTGTAGCTCTATCACAGGATTGATAAGGTAAACAGGAAAGGCAATATCATCATTATTATTCTTTCTTGTCAGACAAAACCAAAAATCTGAGAAGCAGATTCTACCAGATACAAATCTTAACCCTTTGTTCCTTCCCATGATATCCATACTGTTTCATGTTTGATTTGTCATATAAGTGCAACATTAACACTTTCATTTGTGGGATTCACATTTTTCTTGAGTGTGGGCTCCTAACGGAAAGATTTTTTTTTTTCTGTAACTCCTCAGCACCTAGCACTGCACTATGCACAAAATAACATCTAATAAACTATTGTGAATGAATGTTCCAAACCATGTGGTTCTGCTTAGAGAAGTCACAACCCCACTTTCTTGCCTAAAATGTATCACACTCAGCTTTCCAGATGAGATCCTGTCACCCTAAACTTGTGGCCATGGCTGCCAAGGTGCCACCCGCCATTACTGACCCCTCTGACTTCACTCTCTCCTTCTCCTTTTCCTTGTGCCCCAGTTTCAGCCAGGCTGACCTTTCTGTTACTTGCCTTTGCTGAGCTTGTTCTGCCTTGAAGCTCTGCGCCCGCTTCTTTCTCTAGCTGGAACTGGGCACCAAGTTTCCCTTGCGTAAGCTCCTTATCACCATTCACATTCTAGCACAAATGCACGCTTCGGAGAAGCCTTTCCCAATGTATCAACCTGAAGTTTTCCCTAAATTCTTCTCTATTCCATTCTCCTGGTGTATTTTCTTCCCAGCATGTGTCTTGATCTAAACTTACTTAGACTGAGACAATATCTGCTTGTCAAATAATTGTATAAAGATTATCTAATCCTGATTAATAAATCCTAGCTTCCTCATGTATAAACTTTAAGAGCCGGATCAGGTAGTCTCTTCCAGCCTACTGGTCCTTAATGAATCAAAGCTCTTGTCTTTTCATGAAATCAGACAGTTTCAGTTATGAGTTTTCATTAGGTCATGTTTTCTGTTTTGTTTTGCTTTGCTTTGTTGTCTTGATTTTAGTTCCCACCTTGAGATTCCCAGGAGCGGAGAAACAGTATTGAGAAGAGCTGACCACAAGGTCAAACAATACAGCTCAGGTAAAGAACACCTTGCTCCATAGTGCGATGCAGCTGCCTCGCTCTGAGATTTGTAACAGACTGCACTTCTCACAATCGCGTTTGTCATCCACTTTTTGTTTTTTAATATGTTTGCATTATTCTCCTCAGAACCCCCCTTTTCCTTCGGTCTTAATAAAGATATTCCTGAGATGGTTATTATTTCTGAGTTTTCCCCAAGGTACAAAGTTTGCTGACCAAGAAATTGGTATCCTCTTGCAATAGGTAGTGTTGGCAGAGACGTTATGGGATGAGTAGTTTCACTGCTAGTTGTATCTATCTGTTCATGCACCATATTCCTTATATGTTCAGCATCCACTTACAGATAAATTATCATGATTCTTGGAAAATATTATTTTTTAGGCAGCAGACACACAAGACGCTGAGACAGAGACTGAAACTGGTTATTATAAATGTTCTCCAACCGTCATGAACAATTACAAACAACTAATGGCGGCTGCAGATCACTGATGATTGCTGACCTTTACCTGGAATTTCCGTGAAAAGCACAATCTACCAGTAGATATTTCCACTGTCAAGAGTCTCCAGAAATCTCATTTTTAAAATTTGTTCAAAGGGTAAATGATGTTTACATATCATTTCAGCAGCCTTAGACTTTCATTGTTCTGACCTTGATTGCATCTTACATGCGTGGAAATAAATAGAACAGCTTCTCTTACAACTGGGCCAGTTGGATGTCTTTATTTTTCACAGGATGAAAAGATTAGAAAATGAAAGAAAACCTGCTTAGTGGTTTATTTTTGTTCAGCTTAAATTGTGCTCCCAATACAGCACAGCATTGCATTCATGACTTTGGTTTAGTTGGGTCATCAGTGGAGTATTTTCCTCTATAAGAGGCCAAATGAATCAGAATATCAACTTAAACATGGTTTTATACAGCCTTTTACCATATGCAGCTCTACTATGATATCTTAGATCATTTCAGTTAATTAGCACTTCAAAGAACACAGAAAAATAGAAATTGAGCTTATATCAAAATTTAAACATTCTGGTAGCCACCATAAGCATAGGGTGCACATGTACCTTGCATCAGAGTGACAGAACAGTAGGGAGGAAGACTTGTAAGGATAGTGACCAAGGACAAAGGGTTCTCCTTCTGAGCTAGAGCTCCTTCTTGGATCCTCTGCTTAGCATCTGCTTAAATTCCAGTTATCTGATTACAGAGATAAGATAAATGGATCCCTGAGGACTACATTAATTAAATTAATAACCTAGAATTTCAAGGACAAAAATTCCCAAGTCAAAAGATTCAGAATAATGGAATATTTACAGAAAAACTGTGAAAACCTGTGTTTCAAAAATAAACTTTGTAAAATAAAGCCTCTTCAAATGTGCCATATTTAACTGATTCTCATAAATAATGCTATAAAGTAGATTGTTACTAAATTGCTTCTCCTTACAAAGGGGCTGGACAAAAACAATAAAAATAATTATCAAGTCAATTTCAAAGTTAAGATGTAAATATCATAACTAGCTTTGCTCTAGTTCATTTTATTTTTCATGAAAGCTTCTCTACTGATAGGGCAATAATTTATGAAAACAGAAGAAATATTTATTATAGCCTGTCCCTTAGGGATTATTGATCATTTCATTTATAGCCTGAAAAGTTTATTTTCATCTTTAAGGATATTTTAAGATCTGTTTTAAAATCTCTCCATGATTTCTTATTTCATATTCTATAAATATGTAACCCAACAATAGGATTAACTGACTTTTATCACTTTATGAAAAAGAATAGTTTTATGTTTTTCAGTCTCAGGTTTAGCTAAGAGATTAACATATTTTTCTCCCATTTTTATTTCATTCATTTAAAAATAAGTGTGTGTTCTAAGTTCTGAGTAGACACTTAGATTCTCCTTCCTCATTAATATAAACTCTTCTCGAGGAAAAACTATATTATACAGGAAATTATCTCAGCTTGTTAATGTACTTAAAATAATAACCAAATAGTAGATAACTATGAAAAAATATTATGTGGCAGTTACAAATAATAATTTTTCAAGATATATAATAAAGCATACAAGATAAATTTATATTTATGAAGCAATAGTTCAAAAATACTTGAAACTAATTTTTTTCTAATTTTATGTACAAATCAAAAAAAAAAAAAAAGACGACTGCCAACCATGTCTTTTTCCTCCATTTTTTACCACCAAAACTACTGTCAGATACAGGTTCAAAGTTAATATTCAGATTTGTTTTACAATGGCCAACTCAAAACTGGAAGGGAAAAGATTCATCCAGGTTAATTCAGTAATAGTGACCTGTCACCATTTTTTGGTGCTTCTGCATGTGGGCCCCTGCCTCCACTCAGGTTCAGATGCTATGGATATGGTACAGCTGGGCCAAGAAACATCTTCCTTTCAGAGCGAATGCAGGTCCTCTAAAGCACAGATCCCCACAGGTTATAAATTGCTCTGCTGCAAGGTACACCTTTGCAATAGAAAATAGTACTAAATAGAGGCCCTGGGTATCAGGCAGCTCACTACCACCTGCACGTGGCAGCCCCGTTTTGGTCACATGTCTCTTCTGTGGCACACGAATGCTACTTTGGTAGTAAGCATGTTCCCAATGCTCTTGCTCCACTTCCATAGTCCTCTCTGGCATTTAACCTTTCTATCATTCCTTTTGCTATGAGAAGGAAGTTCTGTTTAGTTAATATTCAACATCTACTTTTACCTCTACCAATTAAACTTTATAAACAAATTTCATAGGAGTTGTAGACTAATAGTCAAACAGATCATCCTAGGCGCATAACCCTGAGCAAACTTTCATAATCCCTCAGAACCACAGTGTCTTCTTCTGTGAGGTAGAAGAGGACAAATTACCCTTAGATCTTCCTGTAGAAATCAAAATGACATATGTTAAAGAGCTTAGCACAGACCTTAGGACAAACTTTATGCAGTATATGGTATTAGCTCTGCTATTTTCATTATCTTTATTTTGAACAAATATTCACACGGTATTGCGCTGTGTTTTCACATTGTCCTCATTTTTTCAAGTCACTGTCATCCATGTCAAGCTACCAGGAGCTGTTCGCGCACTTGTGCCTGACCTCATCTCCCTACGGTACCTGTTAGGAAGCCACCGTTTCCGAAGCATGATAAAACTAGATGGCATCTCCTTCTCTGCTCAAGAGCATAGAGCAAGTCTGTGGCATTTTGATGCAGAACATAAAAAATATCTAGGTATAAACAACAAGAGATCTATGCAGAAACAAATCCTGCAAGTCTGAAGCTTGACAAGGCATCTCACACAGAATTTTAAGTTTTTCAAGTCTATTCAGGCTTAGGAGTTCAAGGTTCACAGATAAATGGTCTTAGTGCTTGCTTTCCTCTTGGTCCATACAAATAGGTCCTATTTCTGGATGAGCGGTAATTTCCCTGGGTGGAATAACCCATTCAGCCTTGCTCCTGAGGCACAAAGCATCCTGTCTCACCTACAGGAAGTGAGCAGCGGATGATGAAGAAGGTGAGAGGTCTGGTGATTTCACGCACATGTGTTTTCCCTATAAAGCAGCACATGTTTTTCAGGTTGATGTTGGCCAGGTTAAATCTATCTGGTCTTTGCTTACTGGGAGTAAAAGAAATTTCTGGACTATCTCAAGTGGAGTGGCAATCGGACAGGTGATAGCCTTGTGATGGAGGAATACTAACCACATGGATATGTGAGGGTGGATGATGGAGTGTGAGTGCTTTTTTTCCTTCTATGATGAGAATATAGCAAAGAAGATTGCTGTATATGCATGATCATTTTATATCCAGAAATGAGATACTAGTGCTATTCAAATAGAGATGGGAAATCTATCACTTCAGAGACAACTCCGTGAAAGATTGCAGCTCTTTATTCTGAAATGAAGTGTCACGGGCCATCATCCAGGCCTCCTTTCCCCAATTCCCGGTGATCAGAAATAAAGTGGAGCTCTGAAGATAAACATTATGTAGGTGAGATCAAATTTGGTGCTTAAATGCAGTTTTTCCCCCAAATCAACATGGTATGCTTTTCCTAAGGGAAATCTCACTGCAAGGAAACTGAGTCATTCTCCCCAAAGACTATTAGCATTTCCCCATCTTCTTGCCTTGACTTTGTTCCTGCCTCCCCCAAATCCTCCTTATTACCACTTATTACCGACTTTCTGTGTGCTCAAAAGTACCTTTCTCCATAAAAATCTCCATGTCTCCCTTTGACAAAAGCAGTGTCTTCTTACCCAGAATTTTCTAAGTACTTCTGTCCCACACTGGGCATATTCTTCCACATGTTCTGTTTTCTTCACATAGTTTGTCCCTTTCTTAGCTTGAAAGGTCCCATAGTCAGGCCCTGACTTTCTAATCTATTGGAGAAATTATATATTTATTGAGTTAATGGTATGTTTTCTCTTGATTTTCTATCTCAGTTTGTTAGAAATGCAATCAATTTAAACCCTACAAGATTTGGGACTGTGAAACTCTGGGGAGGCCCGTTTTTATTGCCAACAATGTAAATGTTTCCCTGAAGTTGTACAATGCAATTGTTTTCAAAATACTAGCCATTCCACATTCACAGTGGCTCAAAAAATTAAGAATTGAGATGACTTTCTCTGATTAAGTGGGTATCTTTGATGTTTTCTAACTATTCATTTGCAAGTGTAAGCATTGATGTTCTTTTATATTTTTCACGTCAGCATTAAGGGTTTATTGCTTAAGACAAAGAAAGAAACAAACAAAAGCAGTAGATTTTTAGAAAGACTCATCAAACATATACCAGGTGTCCAGTCCCTTTGTGTTAGTCAGACTTCTGGGCCACACTAAGAAGAGTTGAATCTATATTAGCCAAACCTGTACCTCCCCCATAATGTATAAGCCCGAGCAGAAGCAGGAGCCCACACACAGAAGCTGCTCCCAAAATAGCTTTAAAATGATATGAAAGAACATATTGCTCTGATAAAATCTTTCTTCCAATTTAATCACTTTATTCTTAGCAGGACCTTCCAAAAATTACATCCTCAGAACGAAGGGAATGGGGAAAGAGTGGGAAAAGCAAAAACTAAGATACAGTTTAGGGCAATGGAGAAAAGCAGAGCGAGTATTTGTTGAAGGTGGAGAATTATGAGGAATCGCTGCTTTTTAAATAAGATGGTAAAATGTCAAATGCGAACATTCCAAGGCCCAGAGAAGTACAGGGTATTACCCGTGTGGCACACAGTAGCCCAGGATCCACTCTCTAAAGCCCAACTTCTCACCATTACTTTCTAGATCATGTGATCATGTGCTGACCAGGAAGGCTTTGCTATGCCCAAGTGCACCGTGCTTTCTCATGGTAAATGTAACAAGTGCAGTGCAAGTGACCTGGTGAAATTCTGATTAAAAAAGAAAGGCAACTGACCTTTGACCTTTGTGGCCATTACTATTTGTGTGAATGCCCTAGTCTGGATCTGAGATGTCTCCCCAAGGCTGACGTGTTAATGCTCTGGTTCCTACCTTGTAGCTATTGGGAGGGGGGTGAAGACCTTAAGAGGTAGGGCCTGATGGAAGGAAGTGATATCACTGGAGATATGACCCTGAGCGTGATACTGGACTCTAACCTCTCTCTCTCTCTCTCTCTCTCTCTCTCTCTCTCTCTCTCTGCCTTCCCCCCTTGGTTCCACATACTCCCACCACAATGTACTATGCTATCATCCGTGCAAAAGCTCAAAAGCAACAAGACCAAGGGACAATGCTAGACTGAAATCTTTAAATTTATGAACCAAAGCAAACCTTTATGTCTTTTAAGCTAATCACCTCAAATATTTTTTTACCATAGAAAGCTAACAATATTCATTATTACTAAGAATCCTCAACAGTTCAGAAAATGGTTATTAAATTCAAGGATGTTAGGGACAGATAGTAAATTTTTTTTTTCAAATTTGAGAGCCAAGCAGCAAAATTGAGGATATTATGCAAGCAACTATATCATAATTTATAATACAACCATTTAAAATGAGGGAAAAGAATTATATGTTCACAGGCAACAGAAAAACAAAGGTGGGCCAGATCCGGCAGACATCATTTGCTAAGCTCTGGTGTAGAGGACAGAATCCTAAGCAATGCAATTGAGTCCCAAGTTGCACTAAACACCTCATTATTTTTGAAGGAAATAAAATGCCAAAAGGAACAATTGAATTGTGTACACTTCAGGGTCTACAACAAAAGTCTGTATTGTGAAGCAGATAATTCTTTCAAAGCTTAACACAGTGACTTCTATCTACATCTCATGCAGAACCGTGTGCCTGTGAGAAGTACATTCTGGGACACAGCCCTAAGAGTTCTTCAGGACCAGTCAACACTTTCCATCCTAGTACTTCTCTGTTTGCCATTCATTTCAAATCTTTCTACCATAAAAGCATCATTAAATTACATTTTCACCTGTAAAATAAATAGCAATAAAACTCTCAGACAAGGAAAAGTGTTTACCCACTAACTGTCGTGACAGACTAACAAATGTTTCTAAATTTTCCAGGAATTTGAATTCTCCTCTTGTGAATTTCAAGAGAAACAAATCCACATAAATATATCTCTCGTCTTAAGCATCAAGCAAAAATTGTGTTAATATTGGTACTCCAGGACTCTTGAGATTCCGGGAATGCATTTCCTTCTGGGGACCAATTTATATTCCTCTCTGTTCATAATGTAAGTTCACATGCCTAATCAAGAAGAATCTTTTTAAGCTAATATATTTACATTTCCTTATTTATTTATTCCTCTTAAACATGTATAAGACAAAAACTAGTCCACTAACCCTAATCCATCAGGAAAACTGGACGATGCTCAAATTTGAGAGCCACTTGAGCATATTCAGGTTGGAAGCAGCTCTTGGCCTGTGTATCAAAATAAAAACCCAACAATTCTTTCCCTTTTAAGACTCCTACACTACCAACTGACTACAGATCCTCTCCTAATTTATGCTCTAACTTTGCTTTCCTTCCGAACTGTGTTCTATGATATCATACTCTTTCTTAGCTCTAAGTGAATTTCAAAATTCCGAGTCTTACCTACCTTTTCCCTAGAGATAGTTAATTGGGAATTAGAGACTCAAGGTTGTAAAGCATTACCTTTTCATATCAACCAGCCATTGTTCTCCAGAATCTAAGTTTTACTACTCATTCCTGAGAGTAAATTAGGAACAACTGGAATGATTTTGCAAATAAGAGTGAAAATAGACTGTCCTAAAGGAGAGGAATATTCAAAACTCCTATGCTGAGCTGCAGGAAGAACCCCCAGGAAAAAAATAGTGCTTCCACCATCCTCTCTACCAAGCTACAGAAGGTGCAAGTTTCCCAGAGCCAGAGGGGATCCAAGAAGCTGCACAAAGTGAGAAAGTGATTCTTAGAAAGAGTACAGCCAACTCACTTGATCTTTCAGGCATCTGAGCTATTTCTGCATAGTTTTCCTGATAGGCTGTTTTCAGCATTCAGCATCCTCTTGCTTGACACTATGTACTCAGGACTTTTCAGTGTTCTTACAGGCTACACGGCATCTTTTGGGCTTGCTGGTCCTGACTGTATCCCTCCCTCATTCCACCATACAGGCTACCACACTGCCAGCTCAGCATATCAAAAACCTTCCTCCTTGATCTGGCTGATAATTCTTCTTCTTCTTCTAACAGCACCTGATGAAGGACTTCCTGGTAGCCCATCAGGTGGACTAAAAACACTTTTGGGATCCAATAATAAACTCCAGATGACAAGATGAAGTGACGAGGGTGCTTACTCCATCTCCAAATAATAAAACTTTTAAAAATTACTTTACCTGATGAGGTAACATAGCAAATAGAAACGAGATTGCATTTAATATAGGTGATATTGCTACCGCAGAGACCTCCCTGGTCCCAAGATATGACAGCAATAGACTTAATTCCATTTCTACCCACCTGAGCCAGTCCTTGAGACTAGACACTGAAATAGACTCTGGGGACCTTGAAGAAGCTAAGATATGGATCTTATACTAAGGAACTCACAGACTTGGAGTAATACTGGAGGCAACAAAGAGATCGTTACAATACACGATCATGGTCATACAATAGTAGATGACAGAGAAATGTCTTCAGACATCCAGCCCATCTAGCATAGCAGGCAATCAGTACGGTTGCGACGCTGCCTTGCATGGTACATCCCAGCCCTTTCCTTGCCCATGCGGCCCTCAGCTCTCATCTCTCCCCAGTGATTCCCTCTAGCCCTTTTTTCCTGATTGGCAAGTTTTCCATTAAGATTGGTGCTGCTGAGGACAGGAATTACGTAAACCAGTTCGTTACTGCTTTCTTTTCCAGGTCCCTGCACACTACGCGACATTGCACAGTCGCTGTCTGATGGGTAGTGACTGGGAGTGATTATAAGAAATAAAGTACCTCTGTGTCACACTGAGATATTCTTCCACACATTTTGTAGCAGTTGAACCGAGGCCTTGAAGGATAAGTTGAAACTTCTTGCCAAGGGGACTAAAGAATGAGTGTAAGAAATAAGATTGACATCAGGGCACCCAGGGTCCAGCATGTGCAAGTGCACCCAGGATGGGCAGGGGGGAAGTGACGGCAGATCACAGAGATCTATAGGTCAGATTACCATATAAATGGTATTGTACACCAGAGTACTGTCTTAGAGGCAACTTGAAATTGGCTGGTTTCTATAAACAAGATGTAACAAAGTTAACCAATTTCATTTTTTCCCAAATGATAACCAACAGCAGGATGGAAAGTGAGTTGAAGGCTTCCTGGACCTGGGCCAAACACTCTCAAGGCCTGCTCCTCCTGCTTTAAACCCAACCCTTCATCTCTCTTTAATATTTTACACTTCTGGCAAATTTGCTACTACTTTAGTTATTCCAAGATGAATTTTCATGTCATGGTTCCCCTCTGACATCAGGAATGGATTGCTCTGTCTCCTGTATTCGCTGCATCTCACATAATAAGGAGAGACCAAGAAATGCAACTGAGACACATCCTTTTCATTGGCAGGCATTTAGCATCCCTCCCTACCGCAAGGCCTTGTAATGATGCCATCCTATCAATTAGTGTAGCAGAATCCAGGCAGGCATGCTTCTACTGGCATGAACACAACCACCTGGACAACCACCAGCACTCCACACACATTACCACACCGGGCCTGCAAACTTCCCTCGTAAATGCAGACAGTCCCTTCCACAGAAGTCCTTCCAGCTCTGATGGCACCTCCACGGGTAAGCTGGGCTACTGCCATGCTTCAGGGATCCTTGGTGTTTGGGAAGTCATTGTTAGCAGGGCCCCTGCCTCAGTATATTTGATAAAAAACAGTCACTGTGCTCACAACACCGCTTTCTTCAAACCCTTCCTGCAAGGGGTCTGCCACCTCTACCTGCTGTTCTGTCTGAGAGTGGGCTTTGGAGAAGAAAACTGACAACATGCCCTTGAAGAGAAACCAGGATGATTCCAGAACAGCAAGAAAAGAGAGAAAGGTGAGCTGGCCAAGATTTTAAAAGAGCCGCAGAACACTGAGAGTAACCCTAATGGCCTCAAGATGAAAACCAGTTTGTCTCATAAAGGGATTATTATGTAGTATTTATGTGTGGATTCATGTCCAAAAGAAAGCAAATCTTGTACTCAGTAGGAACTAAACACACAGCTCCTCCTTGCTGACAAATGGACATGAACATAATTGATTTTGAAGATGCAGAGCAGAATTCCAGGCCCTGAGCCCTCAGCCTGGCTGCCTACCTTGCCTTCCCATTTCCAGGACCCTACCCATCCCAAATTCCCTTTGCCCTGCAATTCTGCCTTTAATCCACCTGGGCTTCAATTGCTTCTAGACTTTGCAAAATGCCTTTGGGCCCTAGCCACCCAATTTGTCCTCTCATTTGAAAAGAAATTGTTTTACTCTGTTTTTCGAGAAGATTCAGAAAAGAGAGAGAGAAAGAGAAAGATAGAGGGAGAGAACAGGAGTGCAGAAACAATTTATAGCCCACTAGAACTCAAGGGGTTTTGTGGCTGCCTTAATCCAAATCAAACTGGGTTCCAGCAACACAAATATCTTATTGAATTTTTGCAAATAAAAAAATGCAGTGACACTTCAAATGCTTACAAGGTACACAGCATAGGAAATTGTTTGGTTTTTCTTTTTATTGGGCTTATTTCTACTAATGAAAATCAGGCATTGGATGTAATACTGTTTTGTGTTTCTAATAAGACCTCATTAACTCAAATGCAACTAATTTATAACTTGTGATAATTTCGCCACAACAGAGCTGAATCTGCCTATGTACAATATATGATTTTGCTAAGCAAATTAATAGTTTAAATCAAATTTTAGGAAGCTTATTTAACTTCCCCAAACAAATTATCTGTAAGGACATAATTTGTAGATAATTGCATGCAGGAAAAAAAGGAAAGAAAATTAAGACTTATTTCTGGTTACAGCTCCATAGTCCACTATCTAAGATCCTTTAATACAGATGTGTTTTAGATTCGGGATATTTTTTATAGTTTAGGAAGTTAATAGCATGCACATATAATATATTCTACTTCACGCTGAGTTGAGTCTAAGGCAGTACTCAGAACCACAATGCATGGATGTGTATACTGAGTGAGATAAAACCAAAGTGAGATACATTGCTTTATATCACTTCCCGTAAGACTGTTCCATTAAATACAGTCGAATGTGTTTGGTTTTGCCAACACAACTTGGCTCTAACAAAGCCCCTTATATGACCCTGAAAGCAGAAAAGAGTTGAAGAATTGTCTTCAGACACTTGATTACTTACAAAGGTGATCACATCTATACTGAAAAAGTCAGGACCCAGTTCCTAAAATGCCGTACATTCCACAAACATTTGTCACAATATAGCTGCACAAAATACTGTAGGAGTTAATTGTATGCATGTCTAACCAGATCCTCAGGATGGTCAAATTCAATCATCCAAAACATCCCTGAAAAGTTTATTTTTCCTTTTCAAAAAAAAAATACAGATTAGTTATGAGAACTAAGCTTTAAAGGAAACCCTTGTGCCAACCAGGAAAGGTTACTGAGATTCCCACCTCTCACTGCTGGGGTACAAACTGAGGGTACCCAGATGTTCTTAGCTTTTCTCATCCCATTGCTCTTCCAAGTGATTCACCTGCCCAACAAACTTCCCAGAGTGGAACAGAATTAAACCAAACACAAAATCATGTAAAATAGCCAATTTTTTTTTTCTCTTGGACAGTTTCCTCCTGGTTCATTGAAAAATAAGCTTGTGGAAATTGTTTGCTGTATAGAGCTTATCTGTTTATCCATTCCTTTTAGGTTTCCAATTTTGTGTTATGTACATTCCAGTAAAGCATTATTCCATGTGAATTTTTAATCTTTTTTTTAAAGTTGTGCAGAGATTTTTCAATAACCTGTTCTTGGTAAGTGAGTTTCTTCCTTTCAGGTATGTCCTTGTCAAAGACCATTCTTTTAAAAAACCTTTAGAAAATATTTACTTTATTACTTTTTCTTCACTGGCAATATAGCTGTAACCTCAAAATAATTTGTTTAATGTCAGTTTTTAAAGGATCAGAGATTGCACTAGAATTTTCATAAAGATAGGAATTTAGAGACTATTTTTCCCTTATTGTCCATGTGTATATATCAGCCCTAACTCACCCGTGGAACTGGAGGTCATTATTTCTGAATTTGCACATTAAAAATAACATCTACCCATAAGGGAATATCTTTAAACCACAAATGCCAGAAATAACAATTGTATTAAACTGCATTTCATGAATACATAATAAAGTTCAATTTACCACTATTTATCATGTTACCTAAATTAAATCTATAATGGAAAAGAGATTTAGTTGTTTTGAAAATAACAAATTCCTTTATGCCAATAGCACAGGATTTATATTAGCTCCAATGCATCCATGTCAATTTATTTCTTTTTTGCTTAATTATTATTGCTTTCTATTGTTGGGATCCTAGGGGACAATTCACATCCTTTCATGTATTTTTTAAAGCTTAAAGAGACACATACACACATAACACATTAAAAATGACTAATCTTCAGCTATATTTATTTACAAAATTTGAGACTTTTAACAAATTGAATTGTGATTCATACGTATATTCTCACCTCCTCATAAATCCTCCAGTTTATGTGGAAGATTTGTATCCCTCACTGGGGCTTTAACAGTTGGTGAAGTTGCTAGGAAAATCACTATAGAGGCAGAGAAAAGCATCTTCAAAGCTAATATTTGTGCTGTACACACATTCATAGAGAATTGAGGAAATCAGCCCAAGAATCTAAGATAAACATGTACATACTCATTTTCAACTACCTGCATACCTTGTGGAGGAAGAAAGCAGGAGGATGCGAGGAGGTATCGAATTACCAAGTAGTTAGTGATTCTTGAAGAAAAAATACTTTGCTTTTCAAAATTCCATATTGAACTCCATAATGCCCTTAGTATGAATGCACCCAATAGGTGTAACTTAGGCACGCCTGCCTCACCTGTTTCCATAGTAGTAGAAGGCTCTATTGTCTATTCAACAGTCTAATCCAGGAATCTGGGAAAGGGCCCAGACAGCGTCCAGTCTCTCTCCTTCTGCAATCAACTGATTACTATGTTGGTCAGCTGCTCATTACTATTACAAAACACTTATGACAGGATTGCTTTATAAAGAAAAGATGTTTATTTAGCTTATAGTTCTGAAGACTCAAGAGCAAGATGCTGGTATCAGCTCAGCTTTGTTGAGGATTGGATTGGATATCACAATAATATGAGTATTGTGGAAGAGAAAGAAATAATTAGGCAAAACAGGAAGTAGAGAGAGACGCAGAGTCCCAACTCAGGCTTTTGTAACAACTCTATCTACCTTATTCTTTCCGGCGGCAATGCCCTCAGTGACTGAAAGACCTCTCACTAGGCCTACCTACCTCTGAAATGTCCCAAAACCAAGTTCCAATGCTGCCCTCACACTCAGAGCCCTAGCCTCTGAACACATGGAGTTCTGGGGGATACTGTACCATTCCCAATCTACAGCAGTCAGCAAATGCTATTTCATGATATTTCTCCAGCTCATCTTCACTCCAGCTAATCTCACTCTTCAATTATAAATTCTGGTTTACCTGGTATCCAGCTGAATCATTAATCTTCTAACTGATTTTATAAGTGCCAATCTGACTCCCTTCTAACTCTCCCTCTATGTTGTTCTATACTCTCACTCTTAAATAAAATATACAAATAGCTCAGTGGTTAAAGCAATTGCCTAGCAAGTTCAAGACCCTGCATTTGATTCTGAAGCACCACATAAACTGGTCATGGTGGCTCATGCCTATAATCCCAGCACTAGGGAGGCTGAAGCAGGAAGATTGCCATGTGCTCAAGGCCTGGCCAGCCTAGACTACAGAGAGAAACCCTATCTCAAAAAATAAAATAAAATAAATAAAAACCATAGTGTTATTCTTACTATTCTTTTTGAAGTATCTACCCAATTAAATCCAGATCAAATTTTTATCCTGGCTTAAAGGGATCTTCTGAGATCTTTCTCCTTACCTATCACCAGCTTTATCTCCTATCATATCCTCAAAACTACCCTAGGCCTTGACAGAGACTGTCTTCTTGACCTACCTCCAGTCAGGCTCTTTTGAATTCTCTTCCCAGCTCAGTTCGGGCATATAGGATCTTCGTTTACCCTCTGTATTGTCTTATTTAAACAAGAGACTTGCTAAGTCACTTAATCACAATCCCTCAACATTTTATCATCCGTGATATGCAACTAGATTCCATATTCCCCACCAACCCCCGGGAGCTGTGTGTCACCTGGGTTGTTCTCAGTAAGAAACCAGTGAGGGCATTTTAGTTGAAATCCTTTTTCGCCTTGATGTTTCCCCTTAGTAAATTTCCATGTAAGGCAATCCCCCTCCCCTACCCGACTTGACTGTAAAAATCTCACTTTCGTTTGTTGTACTCAGAATTAAGCCCAATCTTTCTTTTCCACCACAGTATCTCACTGCAGGGGCCCCTATACCTGCCCGACTGATCCTGAATAAGGTCTGTCTTGCCATAGTCAACAAGTACCTTGAGTGTTGACTTTCCCTAACGGTCTCACCAATCTGAGCCATCTGCTCTGGTGCAGCCCTTCCCACGGATTCTCCATCTCGGTGCCACATTCTGCATTCCTTAGGACTTGTCTCAGGTCTGAAAACTCCTAAAACCTTTCCCGCTCTCCTTGTCCCATGTAAAACTGAATTCACTCCACTCACTTCCCCACACACTTCTAATATCTAAAAAAATTCATATTGTACTTGTTTGCTTACATTTCTTCTTGCAGTGCAAAAGTCTTTGCAGACAGATGTTGTCTCTTATCATTATAACTCTCATACATAGCACAGTTTGAGGCATATAATAGTTGTTAAATCAAATTCAAGTCAACCTGGCATATATGTTTATTTATGACTCCAAGGACCCTTCATGCTAAGGCAGAAATCCTTTCTGGTTGGAACAGGCTAACTGCTGTGCAATACCCTCCAGCTCCCCTGAAGTATGTTTTCTAATGAACAGCATATCTAAAGCTCCAAGTCAAAAGTACTTCCTGTAGTGGCCCAGAATGACCACTTTTCTGGTGTGACATTATCTTGAAAATGTGCAGTTACTATTTAGTACTTATCAGGTGGCAGGTTTATCACCAGAGCAGAGCTGAAAAAATTCTTGAAGAAACAGTTTCCCAGCAACCAACTTCTCCAAAGTCTCCTTTAAATACCAAATGAGCCTAGCTGACGCAGCACTTCCAGTAACACCCGCTTCTGCAAATGAACACTGCAGCAGACAGTCATTGCCACTGACAGGAGGCTGGACCTTCCCATCGAGGACAGAGCCATTCTCTCTCGGGCATCAAGGGTCCCCCCAGCTGGTAAAAGGCAGTTGAGACACAAAGCACAACAAAACCTTGCCCAGGTTCTGCCTTGATCAGATTGAAATGGGAAAGCTGAGAATGACAACACCCACAGATTTGAAATCTAAACTCAAAATACTTATCACATAAATACAAGTACTTAGTGGCCTAGAGAGACCTTGTATTGAAATAAAAATAAGTAAATAAATGAATAAATAAATAAATAAATAAATAAAAGATGAGTAGGGCTGGGATGTAGCTCAACATGAAGGCCCTGGGCTCAATTCTCAGTACTGCAAAACACAAAGTCATGGAAATTGGGAGATAACCAAGCCAAATATTTTAATCAGAAAATATGGACATCACTTCCATGATTTGGGCCTTAGAAATAAATGAAACCAAAAAAAAAAATGTCCTCAAGAAGACATGATTCTTTTTATAAGCCATGCCCAAGGGGGAAAAGAAGAAATGAGAAAAGATAATAGAGAAATCATATTCAGATTAGTTTACACTCCAAACCAAAAAAGGAAAAAAAATCTAAGCCAATTATTTCCCACTCCAGAGTCCACATTTTAACAAAAGGTAAAGAAATAAATTAGTGCATATTATATGCTAGGTCAGACCAGTTTAAGATCATCATAGTTAAATTAGATTTTTCATCTAAATGAAACAAGCAGAAAATCAGCCTTCTTAAGCTAAAATTTCTTGAGCACAGAAAAATCTATTCAAACTTGAAAACATAATCCAACAAAAAACACCGATGTAAGTGATCTTTCTATATTTAGTCCAGAATATTCACATGAACTTGGCACAAGAGTTAAACACGTTAGATGTAAACACTACCTAATTTATATTAAGCAATGTGTCTTCTTCCTTGAAATAAGTACTCACCAGGCTGCTTCTCACCTCTAAGGTTAAACTCAATGGCAGGCTCAAAGATAGCTTTGACGCGAACTTGTGTATCAGAAAGTAGAGAAATGCCCCTACAATCATGTTTAATCTTTTAAAGCTGTGATTGAGAAGTGGCATTTGGACAGGATTTAAACTTGGCTTTGGCCACCACAAAAGATTAAAATGACTCTGGTTCTCTCCTGGCCTTATTTTTTTCTCATTAGTTAGATGTCACATAGGAAATGAAATTATTATAAACATATTTAACTTGTTTAAATAACTTTAAAAACATAACTTACAATCAGTGGGTTTTAAAATTCAATAAATCCTCTCACTTATTAGTTACAGAATATAGCCGCATTTAACCTAATAAACTTAAAAACATGGCTTTAAGGAATATTCTTTCTTGGCAAGAATTAAATTGGCCTGGCTAATTTACATTGTTTTAAATTTAGAGAGAATTGTGTACTGCCTCATGATTACAATCCATAAACCATTTCCATGAAACGGTCTGAATTAACCTCCATGCTATTTATATAAACAGCGCATATCATTGCCTGCATTGCTGTCTACTAGATGGGATTTAAAAAACATCATTGAATTAAGCTTGTAATTTAATCCTTAGCTAAATAGGAATATAAGAAGTTCAGTATTTCATTATGCTCTAAATAATAGGAGCTCATTGTTTCTGTATATTTTAGTATACCAAAAGGAGTTGCTGTTAGTGTCTAAACTTAGTGCAAAACAATACAATATTCAAGAGTATATTTCTAAAAATTACGTACTGAAACCAAAGACAATTAAACAACATATGAAGCAGTGACTGTCGAATAAGTTCATAGACAAAAGTAATGCTTGGGTTGGGCTCCAAATCTTCCTGAGATCATTGCCTAAAGGGTGTCCAGTGACAGTGTGCATGCTAAAGACCATCCCCACCACTTAGAATAATTATAAAATTTTCGCCTGTAAATTAAAAGCTACATCATAACTAATTAGCAATCACTTTCTATTTAATCATGAAAAATCTACAAGAACACACAATAGGATTAAAATATTCTAGATTAAATTTATTAAAATTGGACAACAACAAAATAAAAGGTTTTAAGAACAAGTATGGGGGCTGGGTGTAGCTCAGTGATTAGAGTGCTTGCCTAGGAATGTGAGGCTTCAGGTTCAAACCTCCAGCACCACAAAGTAGATGGTCTAAATATCCATGGACAGACCAGTGGATGCAAAAACTGTGGTATATATACATAATGGAGTACTGCTCTTCTATAAAGACAGATAGATTTGAGGGTAATGGATTCAACTTGAGACCATCATGTTTTATGGAGTCAAACTCAGAAGTTAAAATATCTTATGGTTTCTCTAATACGCTAAACCCATAATACAGGCATTTTACAGAGCCAAACTGGTGTGATAGTATGATTCAGGGGGGATAAGGGAAGGAGAGCAGGAGGGCCAATAGGTGGGGGAGAGAGATTATAATGTTGTCATGATACATATGTGCACAAAAACCTCAAGCTCAATGCAACCACTGCACATCACATATATTAATAAGTATTGGGGAAAAATAGTTTGGCATAGTAGCACATGCCTAGAGTCCCAGTACTTGGAAGACTGAGGCAGGAGGATTACATTCTAGGCCATCCTGAGCTACATAATGAGTTCAGGACCAGACTAGACTACAGAGTAAGACCCTGTGTCACAACAAAACAAAACAAAACAAAATGAAAGAACAAGTATGTTAAAAAAAAAAAACAATTGCTACATTCCTGTAAGAAACATTATCTTTAAGTATCCTATTTGGGGTGAAATGATTTTAACATTTCTTCATATCCATAAAAACAAAAGAAGCTTTTTAAATTTTGTTCTAATAACAACCATATTATATCTTAAAGTAGAATTTTAATACTACTTTTAAATAAAGTTATTTAGTAACTTCTGTAAGTCATTGAATCTTTCCAACTGCAAATGGTTTCAATGAAAGTATTGTTCTCAGTCATTGATAGGGTCATAGCATTCCCAAAATAACTGGATCAAAACAAAACATTTGATTTTACTATCAACTGTGTTTTTTCTTAATTTTTTTTGCATTTATGTAATTGGAATGACCATCTGCCCAGCTGTTATTAACTACCATCCAAGTATTTAGGAATCATGTTTAAGGTCTTTCTTTCCTCATTTCCAAATCCAATCCATACCAAGCCCTACTTCCAAAATGTATCCTGGACCTCAAGTACACAGAGCTCTATTCCAGGCCCCCCTTTGCCCCTGGCCTACAGTTGGCAATGTTACCCCGGCTTGATCTCCCCACTCGCCCTCTTGTCCTACTGCCATTCACTCTCAAACAGCAAAGTGAAATCGATGACTAGTGCACTGCACATGACTTCTCTGCTTAAAATCCTCCAATAATTTTCTATTGCGTTAAACATCTAAACCCTTCCTGTGGCACTCTTCTCATGACCTACAAGCCATACTGATATTTTTGTTTCCTCCAAAAGACGATAATCATTCCCACTTCTGACCTTTTCTCTAGTGAAGTGTGCTATCTACTTGATTCACAGACCCTAGGTCATCCTACTGCTGACTTCATTTTGTCCTCTCCGATCACTAGACCTAAAAGAATGGCTATCTGCTTCTCATCCCCTGCCATCGTGTCATCATTCCTTACGTTTTTCATTGCACTATTTCTGCCATTAGAGCATAAGAGACATTGGGGCTCAGAGGTGCTCAAAATTCTGTGAGGATAAAGCAGGAAGACTGATGACGCTTGAGCCAAACCAAGACAACCTTTCAAGATCCTGTCTCAAAATAAAAAATAAGGAGGGCTGGAGGTGTAACACAAAGTGAGGCTCTGGATTCAATACCTACTACCATTAGGCAGGAAGAGGGGTGGGGGAGAATTTTTTTTTTTAATGAAAAGGAAAGAATGTAATAAACAATAGGAGATAGGCCTTGCCAGATCTGTTCATGGTTGAATTCCCAGAGTTGGATGGTGTCTGAGACAGAATAGGTGCTCAATAAATATTTGTCAAATAATCATTTTTGTAGAATTTTAAAACTCACCATTTAGATCAGAACTGTCGCATAACATGCAGAAATGTCAGTAGAATAGGAACAAGGTATCTGATATCGTGAGAGGGATCTCAAGTCCTGCCTAACTGGAGACATCCAGTGTTGTTCCAGTCTTTTGTGGATTGTGTTCCCACTTGCTAATTCTTTCCTCGCTTAAACAAACAGTATAGTTGTTTGATGAGAGTCACACAGGGAAGTAGAAAGGGGTAGAAGGGCAAATTCTTCCAGCTACCTCTTTGGGGTTCACTTTTCACCTTAAACAAAACCCAGAGCAATTATACTGAAGCTGTTTAAAAGAAAACAGAATGTTCAATTTATTTAATTGTATAAACATTAAAAATAAATTTAACTAAAATAACTTTTAAAAATAACAATAATATTTTATACTTCCCCAAAACAGTGACTGAAAATAGTAGTAATGTTTGTTAATACTTGCTAAGTAGTTTTTTTGTCTCTTGCAAGTATTATTTATTCTAAGCATAGTCTTTGTTTTACATCAGTTAACTACAACAACCCTATGATTATTATCCTCATTTTATAGATAAGGAAACTGAGGCATAAAGACTTTAAGTAACTTTCCTAAAATCACATGGCTAGTAAGTGTGCCCAGAATTTTAATCCAAGTATCCAATGCCAGGGTTTACATCTTGCATTCTACAGCCGCATTAGGTCTTAGAGATACCACATGGTATTAGAGAAAACATGTACAAAACTTCAATCACAAAGTCTGGAGAAAAACAAGTATTTTGTACCTGGCAGATGACATCCACACCAACATCGTATTTACATAGTATCTGAGATAGGGAGATTCTGGGAACTTTAGCATCTACCAGGGGAAAATCTTTAAGATTTCGATGCTGAGCTTATTAAGAAGTTATCAGAGCCGAAATCATGCTACCAGCCAGGGGTCAAGATTTAGGACAAAGTTAAAGCAGCATGCAGGAAATCAAAAGACAAATGCAAGACATGAGAATCACATTGTCAAACCAACATCAGGTGCACTGCGACATATACGCATGATAGACAACGGCAAGGTCGGGACAAGAGAAAGCAGAGCGTGTGTGATGAAGGAGGCAGTAGGCTGAAGCAAGCAGTGTCAGAAGGCAGACCGAGACCAAAGGGAACAGAACTGCGGGCTTCTTGCGATGTGCCTGGCTGGCTGTGGAGGCAATCACCTGCCTCACCCTGACTCAAATACCAGCCCAGAGTTCTGCATGTTTCCACAGCAAATCCACCCATTTTATAATAAAAGAAGCTAATTTGTATATGTAGTTAATATCAGTATTTTCCAAAGCAAATTCAAATATGACGGATAGAAATTTCCCAATATATCTTCCGTGTTTTAGATGCCTTATCTCCTTCGCTTACTGACCCTTAAGAAGCAGAACTAAAGGGGAAAAGACAAGAATGGGGTGGATATTATCAGTCTCGTCTGAATCCTAATGATCAATGGCTGAGAGCGACTTTTTCCCCTCATCAGCAATGTCTCAGCTATGTCTGGATGGTCTCAAGGGAAGAAAATGACTTTCATCAAAGCTTGGGAAGAGCCAGAAACATGCCATAAGCTTCCAAGTATTTTTAGTAGGCAGACATATGATCCATATGTCTTTATTAAGTACAATCTGAAGTTATGTCAAAGACATAAATATATATGTAACATTTTAATATAAAAGCAAAAAATAGCTTTCACCTAAAAATCGCCATTGTCAGAAGACATCTCTGTGTGAGCAGTTATAAGAGGATTCATTTAATTCAACAGTCTTTTAGTCTCTAGATTCACTTCTAAAGTCCAGTTGTTTGCACGAAGTCTATAAAACTTGGAAAAAAACAGAATATTTTTAAGACTATATCTGAAAAGAAAGAAGAATAAAACATTTTCTTTCTAGACTGGGGGAAGTTATTTATCAGAAACAGTCAGAAAGGGAGTCAAAATGTCACAGATGTCATATATCAGACTTCTGAGCAGTATAAGGATTTTTCTGAATAGTGAATCTAATTTTATACTTTCCTTTAGCTTCTAGAATAAGCATTTAATTTACAGTCCCATCTGTAAAACAATAGAAATTATCAACTTACGGGCAACAAGAGAAGGAAATATCCTGGTGTGGCAATCTGGTACCTCGTTACATGATAAAAGAATGTCTATGTATTCAGAATTATGAATGTCACTAATACACCTAAAATCAACACGTGTCATTCATTAATATTCATATAGCTGAAACAAAACAGCCCATATTGTAGTGGCTCATAAATCTGGCAGAAATAGGGGGAAAGAACAGGGAAAGGGAAGAGATAAAGAAAGAGCGAGCTCAGGGATGTATTCAACACAAGAGGGGACTCCATTCATGAGCTAACATCTGCTCAGCCTGAAGTGGAACCACCTGTTAGTTTATTAAATTGTAGAATTAATTTACGTGGAAATAAGAGAGGGGGGAGAGGCTTTAATTTATACTCCCCCCACAAAACCCTCTATTTATTCCTGTCTTTTTTAAAAAAGCCTTTCATGAGCAGTAATCAATGCCATGAAACCTAGCCCCATTATGTAATTAATTGATGCAATGAAATGTTTCCCATGACTGCTATGCAGGCGCATTGCCTGCAATGTTTTCTTGCGCATCCTCTCTGGTCTCCCTTGAATAAAAGGCCACTGGTACCCCTCTTAATGATTCCACAACATTAGCAGCAGCTACAGCAGCAAAAGAAATAAGGCAATTCCATGAGAATTTTAGTAAGCCCAAGGAAGACTTTGCCCTTTAAATATCCAATTATGTATCCAAGTTTGTGAAGGATGTTTTAATGTCCCCTCAGCCGAGCAGATGAGAATAATACAGCTGTAGCTACAGGATCATAAGAAATCTGGCCCTGAGTAATGCAGAAGTCTCCATTAACCTCTC
This sequence comes from Ctenodactylus gundi, assembly GCA_004027205.1. Classification (NCBI taxonomy): domain Eukaryota; kingdom Metazoa; phylum Chordata; class Mammalia; order Rodentia; family Ctenodactylidae; genus Ctenodactylus; species Ctenodactylus gundi. Next base: position 129,409 of record PVKB01003188.1, on the reverse strand, counting down.
TGCCTCCTTTAATGAAAGACATACTGCTTTGCTTCCTCCAATATTCTCAAATCTCAGGATCTCAAATTTGCTAAATTAAAGTGGTGGATAATATAGCTACAGTTGATTTCCTCCTAGGTCTGCCAAGAATGTCAGATGGTCATCAAGAAACATAAATATGAAAAAGTGCTTAGAAAAGTTATACAAACTTTTACGTAAATATAGTTAGATATTTTCTGGTACCTCTCGCACGGCAACATGTCCTCTTTTATAACATATAAACTGGTTATCTGTGTCGATCACAGTTAGCTGGAAGACTATCTAGGACAGCATTTCCCAAGGTTCTATAACCAACCACAATTATGCAGAATTCTCTTTTAAGATGGGAAAGAGAGGGAATATGTCTCTAAGAGTCGCACTTTACTGTTTATTCAAACAATTAATGATGTCCTTTTGTAACTATCTTGTAGCCTAGACTTGATAAAGCAACTTCCCTAAGCAGTGGGTTTTGTACGATTAACATTAATAAACTTCCTTAAATAATAAAATGATGAGATTATTTCACGTTGCATGATTTTGTCTCTTAAAAAAAGTTTCATAGAAAATAGAGGCTAACTTTCCATAAATCTTTTATAACATGCAGTGGAGAAGCCAGCTTTCCCTGGAGACTTATCCAATTACATGGACTGTGTGGTCTTACCCTAAGAGAGAGGAGCATTCAAAATCGTGTTTTTCTGATCATGGCAAAGAGTGTAAAAGGGAGAAATCTAAGAAATTCAATTATCTCCCCAGGTGTCACTCCGCGTTGGGACTAGCATAATTGGCTACAAACAATATGAGCACATTTCAGACATAACCTCTGTGGGTTTCTTTACAAAACACCCTTGCCACCAAGTTACTAACAACCAGGCTTGCCATGTGGGCTAGTTAAGATCGCAACTGCAAAGTGGTTACTTTGCCAACTTCTAATTTTCCTCATTTTCACAGTCAACTTTACTATTTTAATTAACATCCTGAACATGGCATTTAAAGCACGTATGCCTTTTCAACACACACCAAAATGACCTTTTAAAGTAATCATTTAAAACCCAAAGCAATGCTTGATTACCAACTTGCTACCATATAGCGTAACTGTTATTCTTTTCTTGCTCCTGAAATTTAATGAAGTATTACAGCACCAGAGGACATGAATATGAATGGTCAGTGGAATAGAATTCTAACTCCCAAAAGGTCACACTGGTGGCCATCTCCAGCTCTGTCTGTGGCTTGCCCTTGCCCACAGTCCTGTAGAATGAGGAAAACCGCGGCTCTCTGCTTTTTATTGATTGCGCATAGTAGGCAATCAATAAAATTTGTTGACTTTATCCTAATTAAGCCTTTTGAAAACTAAAACATGTTGATAGAATGTTTGAATAGTGTCACGAATGATGAGGGTTTCGTAACCGTGCCCACATGGATGGGCTAACCCAGATGTATTTTGAAGTCATCCAGTGTTCCAAAGGGTTTTTCAAATGTTTTCAGTTTAACCAAACCCTAAACACATTGTGCCAAGTACTATTTTCCTTTAAGTTTCAAACCCATGTGAATTTTAAGGGAAATTAAATCCACATGTTTCTGATTCATTTTTACTTAAGTCATTAAAATGCTGTTTTGGATGAACCATTTGACTTCCAAGAAGCTTCTCTTCACAAACTCCTTTACGCCTTTTTGGTGTGGGGTCAAAAGCAGGAAGTCATATTTTGACAATGATAAATTAATGGTGACATCAAACATTGCAACTTCAAACCTGAGCACTCTAACAATCCTTTAGCAGTTAATGAGTTCATTTTCTTAGTTTTTTGTGAGGAAATGATGGTATTTGCCTTTATTTTGGCAGCATAACCTGACACGCAAGTATTGCACCTGTAATTGCTACAACACAAAGCATCCATCTCTAGAGTTTTACTGACTTTGCAAAGGGTCAGTACCGCCATTTCACAGTTCATTGAATTTGGAAAATCTTACCCAAATGTTATAAAGTTCTTTCAGCTTCACCTAAACTTGGTTGTCCGAAGCAAGGTGTCCTATAAATGTGATACAAAACTTGACAAGAAGTTATTCAGAACATTGCAAGGAAAGCAGTCCTCACATCTTGGGTCTTGCCTCACCTCTTGATTCAATATTTCCCAATATGGCCTCTCTACAATCCTTCAATCTTAAGTTGCTTTCATTCCTCCATACCACCTGGAACGTCAGACTTCACAATCCTATCCCATCTTTAAAATAAATAAATAAAAAGACTTGCCTGGTTTCCTCCAGCCATCTTCCTGCGTCATGCCTTCCGTTTCCAAATCTCTAACACTTCATCTTACTAATCATTCTCTCCTTACCTCCACTGTTCCCATGACTTTTTGCAGATCAAGTTTGAATCTACGTTTTAATGTCATCCTTGAAGAGTCGTGGAGCAATCCCACCGGGATACCTTGCTACCACTCCACATCAAATAGATAGCAATTTATACAGGAAACTCGCTGTCTGCTGATAAACTTCCCATTTCCCTAACTGCTAGTGGCTTGGCGGCTACGTTGTCACATATCCAGTCAGTAGACACTTGGAGGCCACTTGGCATGATAGTGCGCTTTGCATTTCATCCAGCCTTTCCATGTCCTCCTCTCACCCCATCCTCACTTTATAATTATGCTCACTAAGTGATCTATTTGTCCCTGGCTGTCCCTCTGATTCCAGGCTACATTTGGCCAACCAATTACTACTTGTGCAATATCTCCCAGCCATTTTAATTTCCCTATTTGAAATCTTCTTCTATTACCTACTGCCAACAGAATAATGTTTGGACCCCTTAACCTTGCACTTGAACCCAGTGGCATGCTCTATAGAATCTACCTTTGGCCGAAAATTTTATTGATATTCTTTTACAAATCAACTTATCAACTAATTGCTTCCTAAACAATTAGCTCATCCCCTACTACTCCCTTCCCTTTATTTCACCCCATAAATCTTCCTTATCCAGTGAGATCTAGACCCATCCACCCTTCTTCATGGGGCTTCTAAGATTAGATTTTCCCATTGGAACCTTCCCCTTCCTTTATGTTCATGGCCCCATTTTCTCTATTATGATAATTTAATGTTTGGGTGTAGTATTATATGTTGAAATCCAAGCGCTTTGGAACACTGAGGCAGGAGGACCTGAAGTTTGAGCCCAACCTGGACAATTTAGTGACTTAGCATGGGCTTTTCCTAAAATGAAAAAATGGGGAGTAGGTTTGTAGCTCATTGTGAAAGCCCTGGGTCCAATCGCCAGTGTCACCTAAAAAAATGCCACACTTTTAGAGTCCTGGATTCCTGTCCTTTCCACATGGTTATGATTTATATCTGTAACAATAACTTAAACTCCTTATATTCAGGCTCACAGGGTTCATTAACCATTTGATTGATTAACTGGGTTGTTGATAACGAAAACAAAATATTAGACATGTCTTTAAATAGGATAGTTGTTAACTTCACGTCTTTTTAATATGGCTAGAAGCTTTAACCATTGTTTTCTATATGCCTTATCCATGCAAACCTTTAAACATCCTACTCAGTGCCACAAAGTAGCACACTGATGTGAAGAAAAGCTATTTAAATCACACTATAATGTGATACGCTAGTACTAACAGGTGATTTTCCTAAGGATAATGCAGGTCCACAGAAATAACCAAAAATGGAAGAAATTTACACATTAAATGGACTATGTTAGTCAGTGGCAATAGTACATGTCTAATAATTTATAGCTATCAGTAACAGGAAGATTGCTTTATTCCAAGTTCTGTATTAAGTCCGCTGAACATCACACCATATAATTTAATCTCACAATGACTACATAATATGGAAATTATTATCCCATTTTACACATACAGAATGACTGATGCTCAGAGGGTAAAGTGTTTTCTCAAAGTCAAGAAATTGTAAGTGAAGTCTCTAGATCAGAAAACCAGCACTAGTGGCTAGCAAAGCCAAAGATTTTACACAATCCGTGTCATTCAGCTGTGCCTTTTTGCAGTACATGTCACATATGGCTCAGTTTGTATTCACCAAAGTTTAAACATTTTGCTTTTATTTCACAACAGCATTCCGTCTAAAAAATATATAGGGACAATGGCATAAATTTTTTGCACAATGATTTCAAGTTGTTTGGTTTAAGAAATCTTAAAAACCTAACATTTTACCATGTCTCAAAACTAAGAAAAAATGTCACTGGTCTGAATAAAAACCTAGCCCTGATTTCGACAACATTTGCAGAAAAGTAAATTATATGTGGTGTCTGAACGATGCCCTAGATGAAGGTGCCGTAGCGGTTTCATTTCACTTCATGGCATCCACACAGATTACTCACTTGGCCAAGGCAAATGGCCTCTCTGGGCCTCTCTTTCCTCATCTATCGAATGAACTAGTTGATCCTTTTCAATTTAAATTTCTGCGATCCAATCAATATTCACAAGTCTGAAGTGATGAGAGATATCAAACATTTTTTGGATCTGTTCCAAACCCTCAATAGCATTCTATCTAAAATTCAAACCCAGAGTTAAATTCCCATTCCTATTATAATCATGCTGTTTAATCATAATTCATACACAGGAACAAACTCTGTGCCATAATCACTCTTTCATTTACGGGACTTCCTAATGAATCAGAAAAAATGAACAAATCACAAATGAAGAAAAGGACTGAGTGACACTTAATTCTATCTTCTCGATGCCTAATGCCCAATATGAGAGTTATATATATTGCCTAACCAAATAGGATCAGGGGGGATTTTAGATAATACAGGTGACGAGGGTTACTCATTCTAGCTCAGGAAAAGAAATGCAGCAATGAATAATACAAAACATAAATCTTTTTCCAGAACAAATAATAATTCCAAAATAAATATAAAAATGGTCCTCTCCCCTATTGTCCCTCCTTATCAAACAACCCTCAAACGTGGGCTGCAGGTGAAATGTGAAATGTGAAAGCACTCCACATCCAATTAAGAATCCCAATATCAAGCTAGGGGACTTAGATCAGTGGTTAGAGCACTCGCTTAGCATGTGAAAGACCCTGAGTTTGATTCCCAGCACCACATAAAAATTAGCCAGGTTTGGTGACACACAGATGTAATCCCAGCACTCTGGGAGGCTGAGGTAGGAGGATCACAAGTATGAGCTCAGCCTGAACAATTTGGCAACTTAATGAGACCTTGTCTCAAAATCAAAACAGAGAGAGAGAGAGGGAGAGAGAGAGAGAGAAAGAGAGAAAGAGAGAGAGGCTGAGGATATAGCTCAGAGTAAAGGCTCTGAACTGGATCCCTACAGCAACAAATTCAAATTAAAGAATTTTTAAAATAAAAGAACATTTTATTAATTGGAGAAGCATAACTGGTCCCCAAGTAGAATGGCTCGACATTTTAAAGGTATGGGGGTTTTTTTGTTTTATTACATGAATCTATGATTTTAATTCAATCTCAGTCAAAATCCCACCAGTGAAATTTTTGTTAAATTTGACAAGCTCATTCTAAACTTTTAGAAAAGAAAAAAATTACAAAAATGTTAGAAAAAATAAAACTGACAACAGGTGTTGCACCAAACATCAGCACCAATATAAACATAGCATTGTTTTATCTTAAAACTGGCAACAGCACAAATGTCTATCAGAAATAAAGATCCCCTTCGATCCTGTGACACCCCTTTTGGGAATACATCCAAAAGAGGCCAAAACAACACATAACAGAGATATATGTATACCCATATTCATAGCAGCACAACTAACAATAGCTAAAATATGGAAGTAACCCATGTATACCCATGTTCACAGCAGCACAACTAACAATAGGTAAAATATGGAAGTCACCAAAATACCCATCAACAGACCAATGGATACACAAACTGTGGTATTTATACACAATGGAATACTATGCATCTATAAAGTCCAACAGCGTGGAGGCTTTTACAGGCAAATGGAAGAAACTTGAGAACGTCATGCTTAGTGAAGTGAGTCAGAAGCAGAAGGTGAAACATCGAATGGTCTCTCTGATATGAGAGTCCCAGATCACAGCTCTTATGGAACTTAAAACAAAAAACAAAGTGAAACAGGAGGGTAGGGGAGGGGAGGGAGGGAGAATGAGGAGGGTGGAGGGAGGGACAAAAGGAGAGTGGGAAAGCCCTTGTCACCTTGACAAGATACGTAGGTGCACAAAATACTCAACTTCGCTGTAAAGCTTAAATTCTGTGCTTATACATATCAATAATATGGGGAAATAAAAGAAATAAAGTGGAGAAGCTGTTGCATATTTATACAATGGAATATTATATAGCAGTGAGAATTTTTAACTAATTCATTTATTTTGTTATGTAAGTTCTTGCATTCCCTTGTTTAATTTTGTGATTGGTCTTAAGTCACACTTTGGTATGTAATCTTCATGTATGTATAGACACAATCGATGAAGAAGCATTCGATGACCAGTGGGTCCTTTCACAATTTATTGTCATCAGGAACTGTGAGAATAGCTTCACCTGGGCTGCTCCATCAGGAGATAAGGGAGCTGTACTCAGGACTGGGGCCTCAGTATAACCCATAGTCTTCTGAAATCTGTTACATTCCTCTATTCTAGTTTTTGTTTTGTTTTGTTTTGCGTAATCTTTATACATTATTGACTTTTATATAAAAGGCCTGACAAAGCTATGAATACAACTTACAAGATAATTTGAGCAGTTCATATTAAGCCTTAATTTGATTTTGAATGTGGGTTTCAAGAGATTAGGACCCTTTAGCCTAATCCTAGTTACTCTTCCAGTTTCAGTCCAATGCCTTGAGTCAAACTTCAGGGACGTGAACTTGCTATTCCCAGATCTCAGAGCACCTATCCACTCACAGCCTCGAATTACTCTCATCCTCTTCCATTTCCTTATGGCAACAAAGACATGGTTTTCCACAGCCTTATCCTTAAGAGACACTTCATTCCAGGTCACTGCATGAAATAATTGAAATAATTTCACATGATAATAATTGTTTCACCATCTCTTGTCAGGCACTGCCAAATTTAAATCTTTAAATACCAGCAGGAATTTCGCTTGCCTTCATCTTCATTCAAGCTGCATAAACAGTTCCAGATCTTTCTCAACTCCTTAAGGGTTTTTTGAGTATGATCCACTTTCTTGTTGATTATTATGGCTTTCAAAATATTTTGTTGCAATCAATAGAAATTATCTCTGACCAATGTAGGAATTTTTGGAGACCACTGGGTGCCTTACCATGTCAATAGAAGGCTTACAACTTGAGCAAGATCCTGAGAAAGTTAGAAGACAGAATGATGCCAAGGGCCAGCCACAGAGATTCTTGGTGAAGATGCAGCCACTATCGATCAGAGGCACCAAGGATGATTAGCCATCTGTACCTGCCATGTATGCCATGTCCCCAGGCCTCAGCAGTTTAGGCAAAAGTAGCAAATTGGTCAAGCCAAGATGCTAAGATGTTTCGATAAAAATAAAAGCTAAATGTCTTTTAAATAACCCTGTAAAAATGAGGAAAGTTTTTGAGTTCAAGAAAGTAAAAGGTAACCAATAAACACATGAAAATACTACATATTATAAGCATAATAAGATATAATTTCTCACCAAAAATAATAAACAGAAAGATCAGAAGATGAATAATATCCCATGATTTTAAATATGGAGAAAAAGAGACATTCTAAAATACATACATTCCATCGTAGCATAGGTTAGTACAGTCTTTTAGAGGAACAATTTTTCATTATCTGTCAAAATCTACAATGTGCATATCGTTTGACATAGAACATTGACTTCTAGAAATATAACTGAGAGAAATGCTCACACATGTTCGCTAAGATAGGAAAGATAGTTGTACACAGATGTTCACTGCAGCCTTGACTGTGATTAGACAACTGGAAACAGTCTAAGTTTTCCAATGTAAGAGGCAGGATAGATTATGATACATTCCTACAATGGAAATCTACAAAAATCATTATAAAGAAACAGATGGGTATAAGTATACAACTTAGGAATCAGGTAGACTCTTAAGAAGAAATGCAAAATAAAGTTTATAATCTCAAATAAACATAATGCATATACATATAATGTGCAAGATAAGAGATTTTAAAAAAATGTTCACCAGATCTTTTTTTTTTAACAGTATCTAGAGGTCTACAGTTTGGAGGCAGGGGATTTTATTCTATGAGCTTATGTATTGTGTAAGTCTTTACAACACATGCCCTCTTTTATGCCTTTAGTAAGGAAATTAAGGATACATGAAGCTTAGAAAGTATACGGTAGAAGTGCAAGCTCAGATATAGTCTTTTTGTAGAACTGCGGTATATGACTCAAAAATAGCACAGATCTTATAGGTGGCATTGACCTTAGTTCAAATCTATACCTCACCACTTCTAAGCTGTGTGTTAGTAGAAAACTTACTCAACCTCTCTGAGTTTCTGTTCCCTCTCTGTTTACAAAATGAAAATAAGCTACTAATAGTCTATGTTAGAGAGTGGATGTAAAGATTAAATAAAATAATTAAAATGCTCAGTACTCTCTCAAATCCACAGAAAGAGAATATTTAACAAGGGTCTCAGTTTCTCCTCCTCCACATCCTCTTCTCTTTAATATAAACAGCAGTTTTTTAAGGCATCATGTTTTATTTTTAAAACCTTTCCTTTGAATTTAAGGAGCTCCACGGTACACAAGAAATCATTTAAATGCAAGTTGTAGTTGCTGTTGTTATATCGTCAGTTTTCAATTCATCCTGACTAAGGCAAAATTGTACTAATGACCTCCACTTCCTTAGATGGTGAAACTAACTTCCCCCAAAGACCCACAGCCCCACGGAGGAGGCTCTGAGCCACGAAGAGCGCCCTCACTTCTCCTGCCCGAGTCCTGGACCCTGGCGCACCCCGCATCTCAACAGATTTTAATGCTTAATGCATGCCACCTCAGAACGTTTAAAAGAAACACCTTAACATTAAAAAATAAATAAATAAACACCAATCTGAACAACGTTTGAAATATTTCCATGTGGACCCCCCGTGCCCAGCTTCAGGGTCTACATTTAAAACCCTCTTGTTTCCAAAGGAAAAAAAAAAAAAAAGTTCAGAATCTGATCAATAGCGGGGAAGCTGTAAGATGGATCCCTTTTACTGGAGAAATTTACAACCAAATAGAGCTTTGGAGCCAAGAATCTCAAAGCAAGGAAAAGGACCTGGCCAGAGAAGGAGAGGGAGGGGTACACAAAGATGCGGGCGATAAAATCCTTGGAATATCGCTCAGCTCCATTACATTATCCAAAAGAAATATAATAGGAATCGAGGCCCAATTATTATTTCCTCCATGTAACCCCCTTCATTTAACATATCATTAGTATTTTTAGACAAGTCCCCCGGGGCTCTCGCACTTTTGTAGGTGAGTCAGACAGCTAGCGCGGTGGCAGCTATCCAAGGAAACTGATCCCCCCTTCAATGCTGCTTTCTGGTTACCTGCTAGAACGCAATTATCATGCACTGAAGCAATTTTCGAGAAAATAGCTTGACAAGAAGAACTCTGTCATTTTGTAAACAAGAACAAACGTTGTAATTGGATCTTAATTACACGATGTTCCGAGAGGTTATTTTTATTTCTTTGTTTGTTAATGCAATTATTTAGCTTCCCCATTTTAGCCTTGACCTTGCAGGAAGAGGGTATTTTCCAGTCAGCATAATGCTTTATCTTTGAAAGCTACAATCAATAAGGATAATTAATGATGCCGGCTGCAATGATAGCCTCAGCAATCATTATCCCACATTAATCCCTGCAGTCAGGCTGGGGTCAAGGCCATCTAAATCATTCACCCAGGGGTGGAGAAATTCAAATAATTTACCAATTTAAATCCCTGCAAACAAATCCCACTTTATTTTCAAAGTAGTCTGAATGCTGCCTGGGTTTGTTTTGTGTGGTTTCAACAGTGCTTTTTTTTTTTCTAATGACAGAATATTTTTCTCATACAGTATTTGCATTGTAGTTTGCTATACTTGTGCTTTGATAAATTAATGTAAAAATGGCAAGCACATGAAATGCCACTCAGCTTGGAGGTACGGGGCACATTCCGCATTTCATATATTGTCCCTGATTTCCAGAGGAAGGAAATGAGGAGAAAGGAGAAGAATGGAAGGAGAGAGGAGGGAGAAGAAGAGGGGATAAGAAAGAAAGAAAGAAAGAAAGAAGAATAGTGAGAAAGGGAGAGAAGAAGAGAGGAAGGAAGGAAGGAAGGAAGGAAGGAAGGAAGGAAGGAAGGGAGGGAGGGAGGGAGGAAAAGGAGCCACAATAGTCGCCAGTGGCTGTAGGCTGGCAGAAACCTGGGAAGCAGACTGAACCATACAAGCTGGGATCTCTGAGAAGGCATCGCAGGCTTGCTCAGCATTGTTGAGAAGACCGTCCTCTAGAAAATTCCATGCTGGGTTTTGTGAAACAGCCTCTACAGAGACCTATTCTTCCCTCATTTTTGCCTTTTTGCCCTGCCTTGCATCATGTGCGAATTGCATGACTTGATGTATGCTTCTAATTGTCTGCTATAGATCACACCCTGTTATAAAGAATTCCTTTGGGCTTCCAAACATTTTTCAGTGATTTCATTTTAATTAGTGTTTTGCTATAAATCATATTCCTAGTCTGCATACGATGAATATGATACCAAATTGATGGCCAGTCTGTCTGTGTGTGTGTTTTTTTCTGGAACGGAATTAACAGATGCAGAGAAGTTTGAATCCATTAGTTCTCAATAAATATTAGTTGACATGACGTAGCCAACTTTCTCTCGGTCCTCTTTTTCTTTTTTCTTTTTTTCCAAGTCATATAGCATGTGGGAAGGGATCACAGCAGCTTCCGTGAACTTTCTCAGAGTGGTAATTAGGGGGTGGATGCTTCCAGGGGTCCTGGGGAGATGGAGGACTGCTAAGAGAGGCTGCAGGCCGTGGACAACAGAGCATCTGGGGAGAGCTCAGCCAGGGCTCCCCTCTCATGCCCCACGATAACTTCTCTGCAAAGACTGTTGAAAGCCACTGAGAATTTATCATCCGTTGTTTTTTTATTATGAACGGAGACTGCTAAAGAGAAGCACTTAACATTTTTGAGTGCAGTTATTACATTCACGACAAGAAATTCTTTCTAATGAGATTTTATTGCTATTTGCCATTTTCCAAATATAGAATCTTATTCCATCTTGGCCAAAGGGGGGGAAAAAAACAAAAGTTATTTCAGGGGAGGAGTAATCTTGCAATAGATTTGATAGGCAAGAAAAAAATGAGTAGTTTAATTTAACAAGGGAAAGTGAACAATGTATTCAGACATGACAAAGCACGTGTCGTTCTAGCGTGAACACGGATTGGCATGCTCCCCTCCAGCTGTGTAATCACTTACCATCTCTTTTTAGCTTATAACTTTTCTTTTTTGTTTTTATTTCTTTTGTGCTAACGATTGAACCCAGGGCCTCAAAACCCAGGGCCTCTGAGCATATACATTCTATTACTAAGGTATATTGTGATTTTTGACAGAAAGCCCCATCTTTGCTGATGCTATCCTCTTTAGTCTTCCTGCCAACCCCTCTGGAATCTTCCAATAAGCAAGGTTTTTGTTTTGTTTTGTTTTACTTGAGTACTTACAGCTAGGACTTGCTACAAAGTCAGTAGGCCTAGTGCAACATGAAAAGGGCCTTACTCAAGGAAACAAAATTAATCTGCTCTTAACCCTAGACCATTACTCCAATCCACAGTAGAACATTTCCCAAGAGACTGCAACTTCTGCCTGGATATACTTGTACTTGGATCTAGTGGTAAGCAAGAGGCCTATAGAGCCACTATCCAATGTGTCATGGATTTACTAGCCTGAGAAATAGATAGCCCACTACCTCTCCCACCTGTGCACATGGGCACATACCCAACTCTAATCTTCTCCAACTCATATCCAGGCTTCCTCGAGGGCCTCAGAGTAATAATGGAATATGAATGTTCCCTTACCTCAGCAGTGCGGCCTGGTTATCACTTAGGATACAGGGTTGCAACATTCTTGGCCGCAGGCAGAGCAATAGAGGCCAGATGGTCCCAGAGCACCAGGAGGGCAGGAAGTAGGCAGCCAAGACGCCTTCCTGGAAAACCAGGGAGGCTGTATGAATTCAGATTGCAAGCCTCTTAGGACACAAGCAATTAGCCCACTCAAAGTCACGCAATTAGTCAACTCAGAGACAAATAAACATTCAAAAACAATTTTTAAAGAATTTCCAGAGAGCAACTGTAGAGCACTTAGCCTCAAGCATAGTCCCTGCTCCTGCAGCTCTGGTCAAGTGCACCAGTCTCTTGCTCATATGGGCAGCCTCCTGCAAAATGCCAGGAGAAGGTCCAAAGCACACTAAAACTCCAATGCAGAGGCTATAGATGCTCACCAGCTGGTAGAAAACATGGGGAGGTGAAAAGCAAAGACCATGCCATATTGAAAATGTGATTCACAGAGCACCTCTTATGTGCCGGGGCATTATGCCGAGCATCCTACACATATCATCAACGTAACTCTCTCCATGACCTCAGGAAGCAGTACTTTCATTATCTTTATATTTTATAAAATAAAACTGAGGTTTCAGAAATGAAGTCACTTCCTCAAGGTCATATAACTAAAACAAGGCAAAATCAGATTTGAATGCAAAATAGATGCTCCCATGCCTGCTACCCTGCTGCTTCCCTTGTCAGAGAGATTTGTGCAAAGTACTCTACAGAGAGTCCAAAGGTCACTAGTACCACCCTACAGGAATAAAGAAAGGCAGTATAAAAGTGATGAATTTGAGATAGGGTTTGAAAAATGAGCCAGAATTTGTCCATCAGAGAAGGAAGAATGCCGTGCACATAGAAACAGAAGGGCACAGAAAATTCAGGAAGTTCTTGTGGATGAGACAAGGGTACATGGCAGAGAGCTCAGGGGGATAAAGCTGGACAGGCAGTGAGAATCTGCACAAGAAGTTTGCCCTATTAAGGCCTGGGTTTAATTCTGAGAATGGAGGGTGACATGACCAAATTACTAACTCCTCTAGAAACCAGGCCAAATTCATATGGAACACAAACAAGAAAACAACACAAAAATGACAATCATCCTTTTGGAAGCCATTTTCAACTATGCCAAGGATTTTGTAAAGGCTCTTCAGCCACAGAGCAATCCATCCAGAACAGCTGTCAACTTGAAGCACAAGAGGCTGAAGAATGAGCAAAGACCTATTAGACAGCATGAGAGAGAGAGAGAGAGAGAGAGAGAGAGAGAGAGAGAGAGACAGAGAGATCTAAAGAGAAGAAGACCTCAGGTGATCAGAAAGATAGGCCTATTCTCACAATAGCAGAATAAAGTGACCATATAAGGCCTTTCTGGAAGCCATTGAATTCATTGAATTGTTACTGCCCACACTGGTGTCTGAAGTGGAGTGGTGTAAGAGATACAGTCATGGAATTACAAAGGATTATTTTATTCACAAACAATCAGTGACGCCAAACTTGATAGAGGCAAGTGATGTCGGGTACTGATTCTGTCTCTACTGGACTCTGCAGTTTTGGGCTTTTGTATAGACAGGTCTGGATTCCCATCTCAACTCTGTCACTTGATTTTGATTTTGAGGCTACATGATTTTGGACAAGGTCTTTTCTCTCCACAAGTCATGGTCTCCTAATCTATAACAAAGATAAAAAAATTTTAACTATAACAACACATTAGAATATGTAAAATGATGTAACAAAGAAACATGTGCATTGAGGAATATACACAGGGGTGCTAAAAAATAGTCAGTCCTCCTTACCTTTTCCAGTCCCAGTTCTTCTTGCCTGTAGAGTGAGCTCTAAAATGTCTCCCTCACTCCTTCATTCAGTTCTAAAATCCTTCTTCACTTTCTCTCTTTGAGTGCTTTTCATGTGCCATTTACCATGATATGTCCTGGAGATATAACAGTATTATAGTCTCTGCTCTTCCGAAGTTTATTAGAGGTTAAAGTATGGCTCAGTGGTAGGGCACTAGCCTCACATACATGAAACTCAAATCCATTACATCAACGACAAGAATAGTAGAAGAACAGGTATATTATTCTAACAAAGGGCACTTTTCTAACATTTATGTCTAAGCAAAAGTAAGAAGAGTGAGTATCTATAAGAGGTACGCTGGTAAGCTCCATGCCTGAAAATGTCTTACCTAATACCTGAGAAGTCCCCTTGTGAGACTGAATTCTTTGAAGTTTGAATTATTGAATAGGAAAAGAAAATACCTCAAACTACACTTCACTAAAGCTTCATAGAAACAAGTTAACTATGCAGGAAGAGTTGGAAGGGAAAGAGACTTGAAGCGATGGAGCAACAGCAGGAGGGAGAAGGCCTCAGAGGTGAGGCGCTCCATCATCAGACTGCACACCCGTAATCTTTGTGCCAGGCAAACTCCTCACCCAAGACTCAACTAATAACTTCCCTCTATCAGCCAAGGTCTATAATCTAATTTTGAATTCCAGAAGTTTCCTGAAGAAGGAGAGATTGGTTATATTTTCCATGTTCCTATTGATAAACTCTATAACCTAAATAATTTTAGTTTTCAGCTAATGAGTCCATTAAATTCCAAATAAATAAACAAACACACAGAACTGATAAACTGTGCATATAAATAATTGTTCTCACACTTCCAATAATTTTTTAAAAATAAAGACTTTAGGAACAGATGGCATACTTCAGTGGTTAAAGTGGTTGCTTAACAAGTGTGAGGTCCTGAGTTAAATTCCTCAGCTCCACACAAACTGGGAGTGGTAGCACACACCTATAATCTTGGCAGTCAAAAGGCTGAGGCAGAAGGATTGCTGTGAGTTCAAGGCCAGCCTAGGTTCCATTGTGAGGTTAGGACCTCCCTGGACAAAAGAGTAAGACCTTGCCTCAAGAAAAAGAAAGACTTTAAAGATTTTTTAAAATCTTGCTTTCTTTGCAATTATATCCTCTCTTCATATGTAAATTCATTAGTTTGGAATGTGAAAATGGTTGTGGTGAAAGCTAGGAACTGTAGGATTTTTCATCCTAAAAATTTCAGAGGAGATGCTCAAAAATGAGTCTCCTGTATCAAATGTGAACAGTGATAACCAAATTAAATTAGTCCAGGAGCTAGCTCCCAGCCCACATGTCCATTCCTTTGCTATGTCTATTATTTGAGAAATACAATGTCCTGACATTTCTTTGTGAGAAATACAGAGACCTCCCTCACACTTTTCAGTCTTAAATATGAGATCTGGGGTTTTGCCAGCTTCTCAATCACTTCCCGATGGCTCTCGATGCTGAATTGGCATTTATTTGGCCCTGGGAAGGGATCAGAGAGAGGACTGGCTGCTTTCCAAAAGAATGCAGAAACAGAAGAGGGGAGGATGCTTCCCTTAGCGTCAAATTTTTAAGACAGTGAATCTTGTCTCTAAGGCATTTAGGCAACTCCTCCTTATTCCTTCAGAAGCAGAGTCTGAAGCAAGTCTAGTCTGTAAGTGGTAGCTGTGCCTCTAATATTACACACATGGTCACTTAACTTGAGCAAATTCAGCCACACACCACAGAAAGAGCAGCAATCTATTGTGCAGTCTATGCCAACTGCCATTCCACTCAACGTACATGCTCCTACAGGAGGAGAGATGAGCGACTGGGAATTGCTTCTCCCTCAGCTGGTTCCAGATTCTGTGGGCTTTCTCAGGTCTCCCCTAAATAGGAACCACTGTTGTCACCAGTCTCAGTTCTTTACCTGATGTGCAAGCAAAGGAAACGTCATCCTGGGAATTTTTTTTTAAGGGAGGCAATTTTGACCATCCACAATCCTTGCCTTGGAATCATAATCTCCTGAGCGGATTACTCTTTATCGACTTTCAAGCTCTGGGTAGCAACCAGTGTACCAAGGATCAGAAAGTGGAGTCAACTTTTAAGATAATCTAGTTTTAAAGAAATTTAGAGGTCTAGTAGTTTGGTCTCTACTCTTATTTTCACAGTAAAAGATACTATGGTCACAAAGACATCTTGCTCAAGTTTCCACTTACAGAACTAGGTGGAACTTGGCATTGAATGTTTATTTTGTGTTTGAGAGAAGGAAGCACTTTGTGTTGCATTTATATGAGGCCATTCTTCAACTCTGTGTGGTATCTATAGTAGACTGCAAGCAGTTCTCAAAGCTGGAGTGATGGCTTCCATCTGAGACCAACAAGTAGAAAAACATTCAAGCCTCTATGGAGGTAGTATATGATGCATTCTTATCCTGTTGATGATATGTATAAAATGCCATTCTATACTCTAGATAGTAGACTCAGTTCAATCATCAATCAATCAGTATGTACTGAGCTATAAACAAAATATATTGGCTTATGTGGTGGAAACAGCAATATACAAAAAGGTTTCTGCTCTTCTAAAGCAGAAGTTCAAAAACAGACATGTACATGTGTATCCATATCCGATTAAAGAATGACTTTCGGAAGCATTTAAGTTTCTAAATACTGAATGCAGCTGGTGCTCTCTATCTGCAGGATCTGATCCTTGGATTTGACCAACAATGTATCAAAGCATTTGGAAAGAAAATGTATATGCATTGAACATATTAAGAATTTTTGCCACTCTTTGCTTAACCGTACAGTGTAATAATAATCTACATAGCTTCTGCATTGTATTAGATATTTTAAGTTATCTAGAGATTATATAAAATATACAGAAGGATGTGTATATTGGTTATATGCAAATACAGCACCATTTTATATTAGAGACTTGAACACCTGCAAATTTTGTTATATATAAGGGTTCTAAAACTAATCCCTATGTCTCGGTGAATATCAAGGGACAACTATGCATATATTAATATGTGTATGCATGTATACACACACACATATATATATATATATATATATATATATATATATATATATATATATATATATACCTGAAGTAACAAAGAATATTAAAAATCTCTTTATGATAAGTGTTATAGATTGAAGACAAAGATTTCATTGTGGGTTATTAGGTAACTTTCAGGAAGAATACATTGAAATTGAATAAGAAAGGACAGAATCAGGAAAGAAAAGAGAATTGCATGGGAGAGGTTGAGGTAGTGATAACATACATAACAAGCTTTCAAATAACCAGCTACATGGTAAGAGCAGATTTTTGCAAGTTAAAATAAAACATGAGAATTTAAAATAATGATAGGGTTGAGACATACCCTAGAAAGAGTCATTTCAAATTTATCTAACCAGGAGAATAAATTATTACAATTGTGTTTTAAGAATATACATATAACCTCAGAGGATGGAGTGACTTGGAACTAGAAAAGAAAAGGGAAAAAGGAATTAAGAGATCGTTGTCAGAGAAGAGTGCATTAGTCACATTCCCATGTCTCAGTCAATGGCCCCTACAACCACAACCTAAGGAAGAAGTTGATTTGGGCTCATGGTTTCAGTCCATGACCAGCTGTTTCCAAGTCCAAAAGGACATGGCAGGAGAAGCTGTTCACACTATGGCAGACAAGAAGCAAAGACAAAAGAGCAGTGCCAGGGCCACTCTTTCAGATCACGGCCCAGCCAAGCCTCCTCCAACCAGGCCCCACTTCCATAACAGCACATTCAGCTACTGAAATCACCAATGGATGAGCATGATGTCTCCACAATGTTCTCACCTTTTAAACACGTGAGGCTCTGGGGGGACATTGTAGAACTAAACCAGAACATACATCCTGAAAGGACATAAGACAAGAGGAGGGTGGTAAGTGTGGGAGTGAAAATAAAGTGATGGATGTGAAAACTGACAGACTTGGGTTCTGGGTGGTATATTAGTGACAAAGGAAAATCTAAAATATTACCATCTTGAAGACAGAAATGGAGCCATACAGTGAGGGAGCTGGCTTCAGAGATAGAAAAAGGTTGTTTTAAACCTATTCTGGTTTAGGCAGTCCATAGGGACAGTAGATAACACTAGTAGAAATCATCTACAGTATGTGATGTATCTGCAGTTGGTGTCTAGAAATTGGCTAAGGATTAGGAGCACTAATTTGTGTAGTTACCTATGGAGAGGTGAAGCCTAGAACGGGTTGGTTTGCTAAGAAGAGTAGACAGAGAGGTGGGACACAACCTTCACCTCAACAGGGGCATCTGCTGCAGTGATTCTCTTCTTATAACTATATTCAAACAAGTTTTTATCCTGACAATTCAATTTCTGCCTCAGGCCAAATACAACAACACTAGAATTACCTAGAAGGTTTGCAAAAATACTGGTACTTGGTCCCACCCTCAAATATTCTGAAATAATTGGTCTGGGTTTCAGGTGTTCTGAGTTCTTCAAATCTTACCACGTGGTAATGCAATGCTAGTTTTGTCTACACAAATGGAATCATATTTTAGAGATATGAGATGAACTATTTGAACACTAAATGCTATGATGTATTTGGTTTGCTTCAATATAATGAGATGGGTATGGTGAGTAAAGCAAATGGAAGGAGACAAGATTGCCCATAAGGTAAGAGCAATTAAAACTGAGTGATTGACACCTGTGGGTTCATTTTATTTTTCTTTCTACTTCAATATGTTTAAAATCTTCCACAACAAAAAGCTAAAATTTATAAAATTATTCCAAGTGATACTACAATCAACCTCAGGTTGGAGACCCCTGGGATATGCAGCTTTATGTAAATTAAGTTCTCCTGGATCCTCTAACTACATCAGCTCTCACTGCCAAACTTCTATGAAGAGCTCTTCCCAGGCTGAGAGCCAAGCTTTCTTGATTCTAATTCTTGTAACCTAGAGCAAAAGGACTTATAGCAACCCAGACTTCCATCTCAAATTCCCAGCAACAAAACTGACGGCGTTGGAAGAACTACTCGTGAATGGCAGAATCACCCACCGCAATTGGGCTTCATTCTCTAGTCCGTGATTGCAAGTAAGAGAAACAACATGACTGATCCATCTCCAGACACTTTGATAGAAAAACAAGATGTCCTAAAATTGTTCTACTTTTAGACATACACCTCCAAAAGAGATAGGAGTCTCTGCCTCAATTCATATGTGCATGCTAGGAAAAAGAGAAAAGAGAATTCACAAACAATTGAAATTATACAAAATGTTAGTAATATTATAAATAAAGTCTTGTTCCTATTCAGTTCCACTTTCTCATGAAGCTCGCAGTAGGACAGCATTTTCTAGCAGCAAACTGAGTTCCTTAGAGCCAGCAAGAACATCTGGTGGATCAAGAGCACTGACTTAAACACACAAGTGCAATCAATAGTACATAACAGAAAATAAAAGAGTGCGCTGCTGATGTCCAATTCTGTGCAAGTCCTCTTCCCTTCATTTGGGAGAAATCAGCGAGGTCTAGAGTTGGGGAAAGCCTTGAGTAACTGACGATATCAGGAGTCTAAAAGATGAGTGAGATCAAGTCTTAGAAAGATGCAGTCGGAGAAGAGAAAACAAACACTAAACCTAGTTTTAGCAAACAGTGTAGGGCAAATCAGACTTTGAGGATGATGGGCAAATCCAGTCGCAGGACTAGGCTCCCTGGTCTGGAATTTCTACAGTACACACAGCAGAGGAATGGCAAGCTCATTGGAAGTCATGTTGGCAGCTTAGAGCTGTTTGTATACAGTTTGACCTGGAGTGTGTCTCTTAAGGGTGGGTCAAATAGTGGTATTGAGAATTATGAAACTAAACTAAGAAACTAAAGCCTCCCTACCCATGCCAGCAAGTCATCCCCTTGGCACCATCACTAGAACTACACACATGTAAGTCAGTGACAGTGGATTCTGAGATCCCAGATGGAGCTCTCACTCTAGGCTTGCCGCTTCTCCAGCTGTCTTCAGAAAGGTCCATTCTCAACCAGCAGGGGGCCTGAAAGCCTTTGCAGCGACTTGATGAACACCACAAAAGGTCTCTGGGGAGGCCTATGACCACATGAAATAGGCCAATAGCAACAGACTGGAAGTGGATTCAGGAAATATTACAAAGCTGTCATTGATACATATTTTTAATTTACTAGAAGTTATGGTTAAATATTGTGGTAAATGAGAGGGAACACTCCAAGATGAGTCCCCAATCTGGGGTCCAAATTACTGGGTGGTCTCTCCTTTGGGCAGACTATGTCTTAAGGTCACAGGGTTATACTGAGTTACCCACTGAGGGAAGCCTGAGAAGCCTATTAGAAACAACTCAAGAAGACATAATGGGATTGGAGCTCTCCACCGCGAGGGTCAAAGAATAGAAGCAGGGGATTTGCTTTACAATAATCAAAGACTATTAGGACAGCCATGCCACACAATAATAATAATATTCAAGTACTATGCATGACCACATGAAAGAAGACCTGTAAACACACTCAGCCTAGTTCATGGTTCCTAACGGAGGCTCAGTCAATGTCAGTTTGATTTACAGTGTATGAAGTATTATCCAAATGTAGGCATGGTCTCTTACGAATTTCACAACCATGTGAGAAAGAGAAACAGGTATTGTTAACCCCATTTTGTAAATTATGAATTTAAGTTTTCACCAAGTTAAATAATTTTTAAGATTCCAGCAAGAAAAGTTTGATTTAAAATTCAAGTCATCCACTGTTTAACGCTGTAAAAAAAATTAAGACAAAATATGCAACTTAACACAAATTAACATTCCAACATGCAAGACCAATGGAACAGGACCAATGCCTAGGAAGTTAGAATCAGATTAGACAAATTAAACAGATCTATGTAAGTGACTAAGTAAAGAATGTATTATTGAAACAATGAGATGTTGATTATTGCCTTTATTCAAGTGTAGATCTCAAGAAAGGCAATTTTCATAAATAAGTCCAAGAACACCAGCAAATTTTTCAAGAAAAAATGTTAAATGTTTATAAGAGTTAATATTTCTTTTTTGAATATCCAGACTGAGTCATTTCTCTAGGCTTTTTGTTAGTCCTGACAGATTACCATTTGGCAATGATTTTACTTGTGGACCCATGTAATTTTCCAACATCACTTTTATCAATTTCATAAATTATGTACCTTTTGCAAAATTTCCTATGTTCTTCTGTAATAAGATTTCCTTGTCTTTTTATTTTATCATCAGATATTTACTACATCAAAAAAACATCAGAAATCCACAGACTAGGAAGATATAAACAATAAAGTTTAGTGGGGGCTAGTTTTATAGAAGGTCAATTTAGTAAGATTTTATTAAATGTTGATGCATCCTTGAAACTGATTAAACTTAGGTGTTGTGTATCAGACGATAAAAAGGTCCTGTGATTACTTTTCTTACATCCACATGATATTACTCACATCTGAATAATCTGAGTTATTGAAGTACAAAGCTTGTCCTCACCCACCACCATCCACCCTCTCCACTCAAAGTCGTAAGTCATCAGTGGACACCATAGGGAAAGGTGTTAGGAGCTTGTTCAATGGCTCTAAGAGGAAGTCATCCTACAAACACGCTAAATTTCATCCAAAACATTCCTGTCTTGTTACTGGCCTGATCTCTTCACAGGTGTATTCTGTTGCTATTTTTTGTAGTGTGGTCCCTCAAAGACACAAAACATGGCTTCTGTGTTAGTACAGTAAAGATGGCAGCTCTTAGAAATTAATACATCAGAGGCAGAGAAATCAATAGTCCTATTCAGTATGATCCATAAATAAAAACAGTTGTACGTGTGCATCTGTGGAAGGTAGTCTAAGAGAAAGGAATTGGCTTTCAGATAAGACCAGTCGCATTGCCAGTACTGCTGGTATTTTTGACAACTGGAGATGTCAATAGACAGGCTCTAGCCCCGGAGGTCAGGAAGCAATTACTTGAATAAGGTTCTTCCTTTTGGTCACCACATCAGCAAGAGTTCTCTTACAACTTTTTAACCGAAGAAAAGATTCTACTTGAATGAGTCATCTCCTTTCCAGGCCAAGAAATAAGATTGCTGAAATCCTCAGGGTAACACTTCAGAGTAGTTCAAAACTGAAAACTTGCAATAGTCTAGCCAATCACACTTTCTGTAACACTCATAGAGACAGTTTTCCAGTTAACAAATAGGGCGAAACCTTAAAATATACAGTGCTTTAAGGGTCATGGAATCTCTACCACTCCTATGTAACATTTCTAGTAGATTCCAGAGACCTAAAAAAAAAGAGGAGTCCGTTTCCAGAATTGGTAGATTTGGAGTGAAGCTAGCTGAACATCAGACATATATAAACTAAGTTTTGGTCTCTAAATGCTAGGTAACATTAGCATAAGTAAAACAATATTTTAGCTGTTGAGATTGAATAGGGATGATGCCAGTTCCAAGAAGGTTACAGTGGTAAGTGAGAAAATACTGTCTAAAATGTAAGCAAATAAACATTTGTGAGAAAGGAGGATGTCATCTAGATGGAAAAAGGCTATGAAGATACATTTTGTAATAACACATCCTCAAGTGTCAAAACAGTATTATGAATCATCTTTAAATTGGGAAAAAAGTCTACTTGAATGAGCAAGAGCAAGTAAAAGCTAAAAAGACACTGAAGGAAAAAAATGGAAATCATGTGAAAAGTGTTACAATGGCTACAAATAGGTAGCCTATTATTTACAATTCCAGTAAATAGTCACATAACAAACTCAACTGCAGAGAAGCTGAGGAATGTAAGTGACCACATGGAATATTTATCAAGTATGATATCTGCCTCAACTCATTCTTTGCATCAGCAAATATTTCTTTGTTTTCTTCTTCCAAGACAGAATACACTTAACACCTCTACAGAGGACACAAGGCAAAGTTCCATCTAGTTCCCGTCATGTCCAAATCAAAGTGTGTTTTTTCCAGATAAGGTCGAGGTCTCTTACCATATGATCCAGGTAGGTATGAGTCTTCTTGAGGCTGAGGATCTGATGTAAGGAAGACAAGTTAAATATTCCCTCTACACATATATATGTACAAGCTTATATACCCACCCATCAAGATGTGAATAAGGATTTTTGTAGTGGAAAGGGGGAAAAGGAAGACATGAGAAACCACGGTGCTGTGGCTATCTTGCAATTTGGCTGGAAAGCTCATTGTTAGCCTGTGATTCTGCTAAGAAGACCTCCTTTTTTCACAGTTCTTCTTGTCCTTTTGTGCATCTTCTAGGAGATTCTTCCCTTATTTGCTTTGGCCACAGTGGAAGTAAACTTTAGAGATATGAAACTTTTCAGGAGCTTCTCAGCTTTCTCCAATTGCTTCCTACTAGGCGACCCAGAGTTGCATTATGTTTTGAATGTTCAAGTATCTTTTCACGGTTGCTTTAGTTACATAGTTCTCTATAAATTATCTTTCCTGCTCACTTCACCGGACAATTTGCCCCAATTTGGTTCTTAGATATGCTATATCTGTGGGTTCTTGGATCTGTTTTCTTTCTTTCCTTCTTCACTTCTATGACTCTTTCCTTTAACTTCTTGGTGGACACTAAATTAGACTACTGGCCTGACTGAGAAAGTCGCATCTTGAGTGATATTTTCCTTTAGCCCTATTAAACAACTGAGAGACATTTCTTCCCCCAAAGTCTTTTAAAATGCTCTCTTATTGTTTGGGTTCCAGAAAAAGCCAACTATTCCAAATTCTAAGACCCCAATTTTAAACTTTAGAGAGAGAATTTTTTTCCTTTTTTTCCCTGCTTTATAACATGGCCATTTCTTTCCTGAGCTCATCTCTTTCTAAAACTTTCTTGCTAAACAGCCAATAACATCTCCTTCTACCGAAATCCTGTTTTTCAGATTCTTCCCATAGCAATACATGTTCATTATGTAAGTGGTCTGCTGGCTTGATTAATAATACGGTAGTTTACTAAAATTTTTTGTCACAACACAATAAAGACAATTTTGTTATCATCTCTCAATACTGGTTTTATCCCACTCGTATCTGATGAAGCAAGGCAGTGCCAGGTGTCTTAAAGCATCTCAATTTAAGACAATCACTATATTAGTACAAGTTTCCACGACAGATTAACTTCCACATATTAGGAGACGAACTCAACAAAAACTTATATCTTCCTTACTGCAAGTCTCAAACACATCAACAAGAGGTTTCCTTCACACAGTGACTAAGGAGATTACTTCCATCTGTCACTTAGAGATTTATCAACCATGGATTAGCTTATTGGATTAAAAATTGAGCAATATTGAGACAGCTCTCAGCACATGGAGACAATCAAAAGGCAGCCTACGTGGACATAGGCACCTTTGTAAAGGTAGCGCAGGCATCTGCTCATGCGTTATTTTGAAATACTAGTTTACAAACTTTCATGGGTTATACTTAGGGTGACCAGCTATCCTGACCCACTCAAGATTAAGAGGATTCCCAGGACACAGGACTTTCAGTGCTAAAACTTCAAGAGTCCTAACAAAACTAGGGCAAGTTGGTCACCCTAGTCATTGTCCTAGTAGAAAAGTAGATAAAAACAAAGAAACGCCCATCTTTTTGGAAGTCACACAAAACATCATCTTCATCTTCCTTCCACTGTGAACTGACATGGCCTACTTTCCAAAAGGAGCCACAAGCTTCTGGATGAACAGCCTGGCCTATATTTCTGTGAGACTCTGATTAAGTAAGGAGGCTCTGTCATGCTCTTTTAAAATTCAAAATATGTGAATGCTCCTTCCCCCCCAATATAAAACATGTAAATGAAGTCCTAACAGGATTGGAAGGAGGAAATATTAAATAGGACATCAATAGGCAAGACTTCTCTCTTCCTAAGAGAGAGTAGGGCCATGATCTCTGCATTGCATAAGAGTTCATTGTGAGCCTGAAGAAAGATTTGCTCAGGGCCCTGGAGTTATGATGGAGGAGGTCAATTTTCAAAATAAACGTTCATTATACTTTTTGCTTTGAAGAAAAATGCTGCTTGGCCTGAAACAAATTAAGAGTGCTCAGGCTTTTTATTTGGGGCGTTTTTTTAGTTGAATATTATTAAAAATAATTACAGGCTGTGGATTTAATCTAAAACACAATCAGCACCCCCAAAGTCCCCTACAGTGAGTTAAAGCATCCTCCTTCTCAAAATTCAAAATTAAGTGGAAATTCAGATTAGTTTTGATTTATAACCACATTATGAACTATTTAATATTTTCAAGAAGTCATTCCCTGTGCCCATATTAAATTAATTTACTACAGAATATTATATAATTTATATATGCATACATATAATAAATTATAGCCCAACTATATAATTCTACATGTATAATTAATTACATTAACCATCTACATTTTAAGCCCACAATTAGATAACCCTAAAAGACAACCCCGTTAGCATTTTTTAATAAATACTTGTGTTTGGAGCTGTTTAACAGAGCACCTGATAGCTGATAGAGCTGTGTTAACATCTGTTCCATTATTTCCAGAGGACGTTGGTTGAACGCAATACTATTCACATAAAATATGCATTTGTTCTTGACTGTCAAGTACCTCTATTATTTTATTAAAAAGTCAAAAAAGAATATAATCAGACTTCATAATTTATGTGTGACATTTTCATTACAGAAAACTTTATGCAAAATTGAATTCTAAAATTTAATTTCCTGTGATGTTTAAATTACTTACTATCTGGCCCCTCTCCAAACATCGTGATCATTGAAGGCCCCATATGAATTCTATTAAGGATACATTTTGCTGCTGCCAGAATATACAGGGTATTTTTCTAAGTAACTCTAAGAATATGCTTCTTAAATGTATTTTGTGCCAGTTTAAATAGTTTTTCTCACACAGGAAAGAAAAGCAGGAACTTCTCTCTCTCTCTCTCTCTCTCTCTCTCTCTCTCTCTCTCTCTCTCTCTCTCTCTAAACCACAGACAGTTTTTCTCTCCTTCCCACCATTCCTGTGACCTCTTATTCCTGATAATTTAACCCAAAAGAAGCCAGGCTGGTCCAGCCTTTTCAATTAGGGCTCACCACATCACAGGATGATAACCAGGTTCCCTCTGGCTTTCTTTTCCTTTCAGGAAGTGCTGAAAAAGAAGCTTTGTCCGGAGGAGAGCCCACAGTGGGGAAGCCTGGCTCTCCCTTTGCCGTCCATTTGATGGGATGGAAGGCATCTCCTTCCTCCAGTCCCTGTGGTTGCCACGTCAATGGGAGCAACCTGACTTAGCGTGATCATTCCCAAGGAGCTTTGAGAAACCTGCAAATGTCATTGCACCTCACAGCTACCGGGGGAAATGAGACTGCTTAGTAATGAGCAATCATTTAAATAATGAGCCTTTGAGGGAAGAAGGTTACCACAAGCACAGTTACCTTAATGTATTCTCTAAGGGAGAGCTGATTTCCAAAATGGCATTTTAAGCGGTGGGGGGAAGGGGCACATACGAGCAGTTGTCAATCAGCCAAGGTGTGGAAGGATGAGGCCGTGCAGCAGAAAGTCAGCAACCCTTGGATTCACTCAGCCGCCTGTTCTACCAAAGGAGCCTCCACAGCCATGCGGAATAAAACGGGCTTCCAACACAAAGATATCAGACTGGGGTTCTGCTGCAAGCGTTCACCGCCTCGTTGCCACAAAAGGGTATCTCTTTACATGTAGGTAAACTCTGCAATATAAAGTTATTTGACATGTTCCATTTGATAGTCACTTCCTCATAGGAAAAATGCTCCAGTGTAACTCCTTCTAATGGATAAGAAAACTAAGGCTCACTTGAGTGATTTTCTAAACAGTCAGACCTAGGGCCTCGCAAATCATCCACCTTCAAATCCTGAACTGGTCTTCAACAGAGAAAACCAGGAAGCTGCGATCTGATTTTGTCCTGATCCTGGCCATAGAGGAGGAGAAACTCAGGTTCTCGCCCCAGCACTTCCCATGGCCTTCTAAGACCCCAGGTAAGACGCTCATCCATAAAGCTCTTTTCATCTGTCTTTTTTGACAGTGACCTAATCTGACTTTAGAGTTCCTGAGGAGGTCCCTCTGCCTCCCTTAATCCCCAGGCTTTTCTATCCCAACCCGAAGTGAGTCGCCCTTCTCTCCCCTTCAAGCTCTCTGTTTCCAAAGCTTACCCCAGGACATTAGCACACAGTGATTTCAGAAGGCTCTGTGGGATGACGGATGTCTTTTTCTCAACCCATTCAACACACTCTTGAGCATGGGGAGATGAAAACACCCACTAGAGGTGGCAGAGCATCCCTAGGACAGTTATTGACTCTATCTGTGCTCCCCTCCCTTTCTACGTACCATCTTGCTTCTGATACTTTAAAGTTGGTTTTCTCCCAAACCATAAAAAAGAGATATGAAAAAAAGTAAGAAGATGGACTTTGTGGAGAAGAAAAGGGAAAGGGGTGGGGGAGTGAGAGAGAGAGAAGAGGAAAGGGATGTGACATGTAAATAAAACAAATAAATATATAAAATTAATAAATAAAGTTGGTTTTCTCATTCACCATATAAAAGTATAAAGTATCATGTTGTAATGAGAGTGGGAAAAGCTGGGGAAAGGCTGGGGAAGTTTGTAGAGGTGGTTCTTAGCATGGATCAAGAAGCAACCCTAATTACTACCCAACAGTGACCAAAAGCCCCCAAAAGGCAAAAGAAGGTTATGTGGTCGCTTAGCAGGACTTAATACTCTTGTTAAAGACTAGTTGACTTTCTTGACTCACTTTATGGGTCACCTCCCAGAAGCCATTCCTGCCCCCTTTGGATGGACCCCATTAGAGACCGGAAGAGTGCTGCATCAGCCTCTTGGAGCCTGCCCTGTTGTACCGCTTACACTCGGTCCTCGCGACTGCTGGGCCGAGCCACTGATTCCTGCTTTCACTCTGCCTGCAGTTGGTACTCGACATTTCTCAAATACTTTCTGTGATCTCATAACCCTTCATCTTCTGTTCAGCATGTTTCCTTTGCTTTCCAATAACATTTCTTAAGAGTGATCCATACTCACTGTCTTCATTTCTCATGTCTCCGTTCATGTCTTTTTTTTTTTTTTTTGAGACAAAATGTCTCTATAATCCAGGCTGTCCCAGAACTCAATGCGTAGCCCAGGCTGGCCTCAAACTCATACCAATCCTCCTGCCTCAACCTTCTGAGTTCTGGAATTACAGGCGTATGCCACCACACTCAGCCTCCATTTATATGTCTCTGTTTTTAATTTCTGCAGTAATGAGGAATGAACACAGAGTTTCGTGAATGCTAGGCAAGGACTCTACCACAGAGCTAAACCCCTAAGCATCTTTAAGCACCCGTATCTAAACCTCCAGCAAACCCTCTCAGCTCCACCACTGAAATTCGGAATCTAATGACTCTTTACCATTTCCAACAAGCCACAGGTGGCAGCGATCAGCCTTTCATCTAGGCTATGAAAGTAGGCTCCTATTCTGCTTTACCTTAACTGCACACAAAAGCCAGAAGGCATTACACATATGAAAGAGTACTTTATCCTTGTGCTCTACACCTCAAAAGGTGCATCCTAACCCCGCCTTCTACTGCTGTTCTGCTAGGCCCACTGGACTCCAGCTAAGCCTTAGGCCGTTGTGCCTACTTCCTCTACCTGGAAAGCCCTTTCCCAAAATGTTCACCGAATTCATTCACTTCCTTCCTATAGGTCAAATGTTAAATGCCTTCCCTTAGGTAGAGCTCGCTTGACTTTTGTAAAATAGTTTTCCTACCATTTTCTACAGACCTACTTTACATTGGTCTTTTTTATGATACTATCCACATCCATATTTGTGTCTTTTTAAAAATTGTCTATATCAAAGGCTTTTGCTATTTTTTTCTTTACTAAGCCCCCAATATTTAAATCAATAGGCATTCAATAAATAGATGAATTAAGTACTAAACCAGGAGAAAAAAGATGGTATTTAAGACAATTATGTAAGGCCTTTATCTTTAGAAATATGAAAAAATGGTTTCTTCAATCAACCTGGATGAGTTTTGGTGATGATGCTAGTGGTAGCAGTGGTTTCTTTTGGTTTTTAATCTTTTTATTAAACTCAAAACCACTCAGGATTTAACACTGCCAGCAAATGTAAGTTTTCCCTGCTAGTGCTGTGATCACTGTGGTAGCATCAACCAGGAAATGAAATCTTAATCATAGTATCTGCCATACACCCTTCACTTGCAAGCCCACAAATGAAACTCCAGCTAAGCAATCTCATGTCCCTAAAATGTGGCTGAGCTCAGTAACTGCAGGCTGGTGCTCCCAGAACATTCTTCTGCCTGCTTAACCTTGAAAAGCTTCAAGGTTTATAGCACCCTAGCTTTGAACTTTAGCAGAAAATCACGTGCTGGGCTCCTCAGCAACTTACAAGCAAGACTTGTGTTTTATAAGTCTACCTACAAACTTTCTGTTATGACTTCAGTTTTTGCCATCTTAAAAGAGACAAGTTTTAAAAGTCTTTTGGCATCAATGGCCACCACTGTCATTAAGAGTTATAACCTACTGACATTTGATGCTCATGGAGAGTAAAAGAAAATAAGCCATGCTGGATCCAGCCTGACCTGCCCCTGAACACATGAACAGAGGGTGAAAGGAAAGGAGTGCTGTCCTTTTCCCAGCTGACTGGGAAGGAAGGAACCACAGAGCCCTGGGGATTTGGATGAAACAGCATCAGACCAAATTGCCATATGTCAACAACAGCTCAGGAGCCTCTCAGAGCTCCTGTCTTGCTTCCTGTTCCAAACCTAACAGGGCTGTCCTGTGATTTCCAGGTACCCAACTGGGACCAGGCTATCCAAATATTGAGCCCTGTGAAAAGCGATTAACATTCCAGAGTAAATGTGTTACCCACAAAGCTGGCCACTTTCAGGAGCACCTGGCCAGTGAGCCAGGTGCAGGTTGGTCCCTGTGACCTTGGGGAGTCAATTGCAGATCAGATGTCAACAGGTGAGAGCAGCAGTCACTGGAGCAAGCAACTTTATTGATGAAATTGGGATTACAAATTACCCTCAAGACATGCTAAGGTGAAATATTGACTTCTCCATTTCCCCAGCATCTGGATTTTAAAGAAGAAAAAGCAAAATACCACCTTTTCTAATAGCCATATCCTTAGTATAATTAGACCTACTCAGAAGTAGACTAAGTATATTCAGGACTTAATATCATGAAGATGTGCTGAAGAGGTATACAATTTTATGATTCCACATGCTATGTCTTAAAGAAATAAAATCAGGAAGAGAGGTCACCACACATTAGAAGACTCCAAAAGAGTTTGCTTGTTTATTTATTTATTTAGACAGAGTTTCACTCTGTCTAGGCTGGTCCTGAACTCATTATGGAGCCCAGGCTGGCCTTGAACTCAGGACAATCCTTCTGCCTCAGCTTCCCAAATGCTTGTATTACAAGCACTCACTGCCATGCCCAGCTTATTTTAAAAGTGCAATTGATTTTTACTTACGTATAACAATTTCACTTGTATGTATTTTTGATAGATATTAATTACATATACCTTAGGAAACTATTATATATACATGTTGCATTTTAATCTTTTCATACTTCTTATTTTCCTCCACATTCCTATCTTTTTCCCATCTTCACAAAAGTCTACCTCCATATTTCCTCTCTTCTTTCTTTAATTTGCTTTTTCAGACATTTATATTTTGGATTTCTCAAGTGAAACCATGTGGTACGTAAACGTCAATGTCTGATTTACTTCACTAGGCATCATGGTCTCAAAGTGATTCAAGTTTATCTTTCTTTCTAGTAACGTAGTATTCACAAATATAATATTCATTCACTGATGGAAATATAAGCTTCTTCAAAGATTTAGCTATTGTGCTGTTGTACCACTATAAACATGGGTAGGCACATGTCATTGTGTTATGATGTTTTTAGTTCTTTCAGAAAAATACTCAGAAGAGATGTATCTGAATCAACTGAAATTTCAGAACTTTAGCCAGAGAAATCAGACAATAGAAAAAATAAAATCAATATGAATAGGAAAGTAACAACTTAAGCTATCTCTATTTGCAGATGACATGATAGTCTATATTGAAGATTTAAGAAACTCACAAGAAGACTTTTAGAACTAATCAATTCAGCAAAATACCAGGGTATGAAATCAGCACACATAAATCAATAGCATTTCTCTATACCAACAATGAACTCACTGAGAAAGAAATAAAAAAAAAATCTTATTCACAATAGCTACAAAAAAAGCTTAGCAATAAACCTAACCAAGGAAATGAATGATCTCGACAACCAAAAAGTATTCATAGACTGCTTCTTATTGTGTCTGTCCAGAAGCCCTTAGCGCTCAGAATTCTGGGCCTCAAGCCTCCTGGTAAGAAATTAAGAGACCCTCTGGTAGAACACCCTGTATTTTCCTTATATAACAGAACACAGGAAGAAATGGGCTGTCCACTTGTTGATGCATCTAGGTAGAAGAGGAGAAAACATCATGAGGGAAAGTAATCTGTGAGCTAGAAGTTCTCAGGAAATTGATGGGACTATAGAAGGAATCAGAATGATCACTCCTTTTTAAGGACTCTGATCAGCAATTGTACTCTTAGAAAAATCTTTGAACTCATATATGTGACTGTTCATAAACTGGGTCATAGAGCAATTACTGTATTTATGAGTTTCTTAAGAAAGAAACTGAGACCAAAACTTCCCTAAAAACTCAGTATTGAATATACAGTAATAAAAAGAATAATTTTGAGGAAAACCTCTGTTATAAACTTGTATTTCTGAGGTAAGTGAAAGTGTTCTCAATTTTTCTGGGTTTGGCCTTTCTACTTTTTCAAGGGTTACAAATATTATCAAACATACAGTGAAAACTAGGGCACACTGAGCCTCTTGATTGCCCACAGCTTGTCACCAAACCCTAAGAAGTCTCAAAAAATGACACCCTTAAAAATCAAGTTCAGATGCTCCCGGTCTACATCATTAAGACAAACACAGATGCTGACTTGGCTCCTGAGAGTCATAAGAGTTGCATAATGTCAGTACAGATACACTTTGCTGAGCTGAAAGAACCCAGACAGTGCAAAGTCATCTACAAAACTCACAGAACTACTGGACTAACTATCTCAGTTACTTTATTGTTGCTGGGACAAAATACTTGACATACAAAAACTAGAAGCTCACGGGTTCAGAAGGTCACAGTCCATCCATGGGTAGCTGGCAACAGTGAAAGCACATGGCAGAGGCAGAGACAAAGGTAGCCCTTCCAGGCAACACAAACAGGAAGCCGAGTCTCAGAGAATGGGAAGAAGTAGCAAATACCCTTCTGAGTCCTGTCCCAGTGATCTGCACCTTCCAGATCTAGCCTCCACGTTCCACTCCTTTCAGATTTAAGCCCTGATCCATCACACACTTTCGTAATCTATAATCCACCACACACTTGTCTCCCACCACACACCCATAATCTCTCACACATCCATAATCCACCACATTCCCCTAACGCAGCCCTCCAGAACAGGCCCCAATCTCCTAACAGCACATGGTTTCATAGAAAATCCATAATATCAAAATACATGATACTTTGGGGGAACGTTCCTGATCCAAACTACAATATTGACTGATGGATACGATCAGACCAATTTGGGGGGTTTACTTCCTTTAATAACCTTTCAGCAATGTTAATATGTTAAATTCAGAAAGAATGAAGTACCTAAAGAGTTTTAAAACATGCCTCTGACTTCAGAGCACATTAACTTGTAATTGTGCTAAGACACATAAGGTCCTTACTGTTCTTCTCTGTTCTGTTCTCTTCCTTGGCTTCCAGCTTGAGTATGGAGTGTGGCGTTCAAGGGAATATAAATACATTTGTGGTGTAATATAGTAGAAAGGTAACTTTATCAGAGAAGATTAATATACATTACCTGAGATTTCACAGATGCCGGTGGTGCCCAGAGAAGAGGCTTCTGGAACCTTATAAATGCAGTGTTTGTAGTGAAAGGTGAATCTCACATGCAAGGCGAGAGCTGGCTCTTCTCAGTGAAGGAGAGCTGGAGCATTGTATGAACAACACCTTATCACCACCCAAATCTTACAATGCGGTGGGCTTCTGTTGTGTCTGGCTGCCCAGTACCCTTCCCACTTGGGGAATTTCCCACTTCATCAAAGCAGGAGCCCAAAAATGTATTTTCTTGACCTCCTTTGTAGTTAAGTCCCAGGCCCATGTCCAAGGCCTAGACTCATTACCAACTCTTAGACTAAATGAAGTGTATTTAAAACGGGAGAACAGAGACAAGAAAAAGAAGTTGCCATATGAATCCATCTTAATGGAGGACACAGCGTGGTAGCAAGTCATGCAAAGAAGGTAGTGGAACAAGCCCAACACTATGGTCATGTTTGGTGAACTGCAGTCTGGGTCCAGCAGAAGTGGCAACTGGCTGTCTTCCACTAGAGGCCCTAACAAGTGTGAATGTCTTTGGATTTGCGGCCTCTAAACCTAGATCCCTGATGAAGGTTATAGAGGCTCTATGTTCCATATCATGTCATTTAGGAAATTTATTTTCTACCTAATCTGTATAATGGCAATTCTGCTTTCTTCAACTAGATTCTCTGACTAACAGATGTAATCAACCTGCTATGTGACCTTAAAAAAAAGAGATTTGCCTCTGGGACCCTGAATTATCTTAGCTGGAAATGAGGGTGTTGGCTAAAGCACATCAATAGGGCTCCTAAGTCCTATTGATAACTCCTTATTTCACACTGAAGACTGTTTCCTCAGGACAACTTTTTCGGGTAACTCATAGATCAACCTTCAGAGGTCCTAAAATTTAGAGAAGAAAGCCAACAGATACCATGCCTCAAAGTATAATTTCATTTCCTTTAAATAATTGTGTCTCTGTGACATTGCCATATTCTTTGCCTTCAACAGGCATTGGGAGTGACATTTTGAGCCAGAATTACCCCAGTAAGAAAAGGTATCATGTCTCCATTACAGGAGGCAAAGGAGAAAAATGAAAATCCTATTTTTAAGTGCCAATTAAACAAGTGCTGTGGTAAACACTGTAATGTGTACAAATTATCTTATCTTAATCTTCAAAGTAACCGAGAGGTAAGAACTGTGATTTGTTTGTTTGTTTGTTTGTTTGTTTGTTTGTTTGTTTGTTTTCAAGATGAGAAAACAGAGGCTCAGACCCTTCAACTATCTGTCTGAGTGCAGCAAGTCCATGGTCGATCTGTTTTTTTTTTTTTTTCTGCAAGTTTGGGGCTCTGTTGAATGCTCTCAGAGTAAAATCTTACATGAGAAGAGTCTTTTCTCCTCCCTCATTATCAAGCTTGCTCTGTCTAAGGGAGCTTGAGCTTTGAAATAATTGTCTGGTTTAAAATTAGGCACAAGTTTGCATTGTCTAAATACAAGAAAATTCCTAACAAGGCTTATGATGAGTTTCTCAAGACAGTGGAATCTTGCAGAAGATTTCAAAGATGGGAAGATGACAGTCAAATGCATACCAAGAATGAAAAGGCTCAATAAGAAAAATATACATTCCTGTTTCCCTATGCCCTCCTTCTCTTTTAATAATCTTTCCTATTAACCCAATTCACTTACTAAAAACAGAAAGCAGAATGAAAGCCTAGCATCTTAATGTATGTGATGCTCTTTCAGGAAACTACCAAATGTTTATTAAGGCCATACCACACATGAAAGTGTAGAGGCAAAGCATGAAGCCTGTTTCACATATTGTTACAAATCTGTAATGTTAGAATAAAGGGAAAACTGATTCCTACCAATTATGAAAATGTACAGGATTAAATCAATTGCTCTGCCAGATCTGACCAGCATCTGGTCTGCAGCAGGGACCAAATAGATCTAACTTGGGATATTTATGAAAAGTAACTTCTAAAACATAAATCAGGACTATAAAATCATCATCTGATTACCAAAAATTTTAAAAGCAGAGAAGAAAGTGTATTCGAGTGTGAAATACAGTTTTGGAGAAAGAAGGAGGCAGGCAGCTTTAGCACAGAATGGGAAACAAAAATCAAACAGTGAAAAGAGGGAGGGATGAACATCTAAGGAAACCTAGCTTGTGTCTTCTTGGACACGAAGCCTGGCGAGGAGTCAAGGTGACCAACCGTCCCACTCTTTCTAGCGATTCATCACCCCTTTTCTTATTCTCTATTATATTAAGATCTTTTTAAACATGTATCTATGACCATTTTATATGAGAAACAACATGTGGTACTTAATCTTTTGTGTCTGTTCCATTTCACTGATAATTATTGCCTTAAGGTGACCCCATTTTCTTCCAAATGCTTCATATCTGTCTTTCTTTATGGCTGAATAATATTCCATTGTGCATATGTACCACATTTTCTTTACCCATTCCTTCGTTGATGGGTATGTAAGTGTTTCTGGGATTTAGCTATTATGAGTTATGCTGCTATAAACATGTGTATGAATATGTCTCTTTGATATGACGGCTTTGATTCTTACGGGAAAATGTCCAGGAAAGCTGTAGCTGGGTCAAACATCTATCCTCAGCTTTCTAAAGAATGTCCAAACTGCCTTCCATCAGAGTTGATTGCAATTCCACCAACAATGTGGTGGTGTTCCTTTTCCCCACAACCTTGCCAATAATTTTTTTGACTCTTTATGCAAGCCGTTCTCACTGGAGTGAGACAGAATCTCAATGTTGCTTTCACTTGCATTTTTCTGATGATTAAATACATTGAACACTTTTTCACATGCTCGTTGTCCATGTTCTTCCTCTTTTGAAAAGTTTCTCTACATTTCATTTGCCCATTTTTTAACACAGTAATATATTTGGGGAATTTTTTAACTTCTTTTTATAGCTTAGGTATTAGTCCTCTGTCTAAGGCGTCACTGACAAAAAAAAAAAAATTCTTCCATGCTGTGGACTACCTCTTCCTATTTTCAGACGACTGACCTTCTAAATCAAAGACCCTGGATAGGAAGTACTAATTTGTCAAAGTGGTCATTCTTCCAAAATTGTTATAAGGACTCAACACAATGTGAATCAAAATATCTATGTCCCTCTTCATAGAATTAGAAAAAAAAACAACTCTAACATTTATACGGAACCAAAAAAGATCCAGAATTAATAAGGCAATCCTAAGCAACTAAGGCAATACCGTAGGAATCGCAATTCAAGACTTCAAAGTATACTACAAAGCAAGAGTGTTTAAACCTACATGGTACTGGCACAAAAACAGACACAGCAATCAATGAAACAGAATTGAGGATTCAGTTTCAACAGGGACAAATCCAAGCTCCCTAAGCCACCTGATTTTCAAAAAAGTGAAGAACATTTCAACCTTCACTGGCGAAAAGACAGAATCTTCAACAAATGGTGCTGGGAAAACTGGATATCCACATGTAGAAGAATGAAGCTAGACTCATATCTTGCACATTTATACTAAAATCAAACAAAATAGATCAAAGGGCTGGATATTTAAAAAAAAAAAAAGGCTGAACCTGCTTGAAGACAAAATAAGTAAAATGCTGGAAGACCTAGGGACAGGAAAAGACTTCATTAATTGAACGCCAATCACACAAGAAATAGCAGCAAACATCCACAGATGGGACTACATTTTCCCTTGCTCAAAGGAAACAATCATGGTCATTTTGATTTTGGGAAACAATTATAAGTCACACACCGCAAGATCTAGGGAATAAAGTGGGTGGGGACACACAGGCGTGTTTTTACATAGACTTTCCTTCATTTCTTCTTGCTGGGGAAGCAGGTGTCAATCATTTTCAGGTGACAGCCTGGAGTCCAACTCTTAATGGCACCCAGTATTGATAGAGTAGCACATACAGCAAGTAGTGGGATAGTCCCTTCCCACTCCAAACCCAGACACTTCCCACTGATAGCAGCTGAAATGGTAAGTGAGGAGAGAGATGTACTGTGTTGGCCTAATTGTTTCCTATACTGTCAGAACCCTGGACATCACAAGACTGTTTTGAAGATTCTAAAACAATTGAAGAGAGACCAAGGAAGTAAAGCAGCTTGATAGCCACAAAGGCCAGAATTTAGAAATTGTTGTTGCTTAGTAGCTGTGGAATTTTGGACAAATTAGGTACCTCTTAGTTTTCTCATCTGTAAACTGGGAGCAATAAATGATTTCCCACAAAGAAAACAAATGGGAGAGCACTTAGCAGTATATCTAGTCTATTCACTATGTATAAAATCAGTGGTAGTTGTGACTATCATTCTGTACAAATTTACACCCCGAAGAATAAGACTAGAATTCTTTCAGCAAATCTATAGAAAGCTTTGCCCTATATATCTTCTTTAAAAGGTTCCAAAATGTCAAAAGTTCACTTTTGGCTGCACAGTGACACATCTGTGCTCTACAAGCACCAAGTACATAGTCAGAATAATGTCCCAATGTCTCTATGAACTATTTTATTATTAATTTCCCTCTGCTGATCAAGACAGAAAGGATACAAATCATTGATCACCAGCAATTGTTTTTCCATGCTTGGAATATGATTCAATGGTCTACAACGTTGAGAAATAGATGCTTAAAAGGAGAAAAATGATAAAACAGATGTTGAATAAGAAATACAATTTCCCACTGAATAAAGTAGTAGTTGTGCCCATGAGAATCAGCTCCACAATACACTCTTTCCTCAAGGGCTAGAGAAGCATATTCTGTTCCTGTTCATTTGCCCCATGGAAAAAAAAAAAATCACCCCCATAGGGAGTCATGAATTACTCTGTTTATTACCTTAGCCTGTAACATACTTTATCTTTTCTTAAGAACACAGACTTGGAGATTAAAATCCAGTGCACTTTTTAAGGCTTATTCAAGTGGAGATGCCTAACAAGTGGCACAACAACTTTCAGGAACTTTAGCGACAACTTCGGCAAGCTGGTTTGCTGTCACTTGCAAGAACCAACAGTGAAATGTAATATCCTCAAACGTCCTGACATTGTTGTTCCAAGGAAACGTAGCAAGTGCTCTCATCCTGCACATGTTGGCTAGAGGATCTCCTGCAGGGGTGTAACCAGAGGGTGCTTTGCTAATTCTGTCCTTCATAGAGGTAATAATTAATTAATTAATTAAAGGGGAATGGAGGGGTGAATGGATAAAAATAAAATCAGATACCTGAAATATCCAAATAATCCCAAATCATTCTAAGTTGAAAAATAAAATAAAATAAATGTAAATACAATCCATGTGACCAAAAACCTAAAGAAGAAAGAGAACAAATTATGTGATTACATATTAATTTAATATTTCTAAACAGCTTTTAAACAATTCCCTCATTATCCTGCTGTCTCTCATAAGGCAAAGATGGACTTCAGTTTTAGGATATTTTGGGTAGAAAAGGAGGAATGGATACCGACTAGGACATAGAAAAGAAAAAAGAAGTTGTAAAAAGTATCTTCTAAGACCTATGCATTTAGCTGCAATTCTCAGCTAAGCTCCTTGTTGCAGAATGTTACCTCCTGGAGCACTCAGATTTCAACTAGGAATTTTAAAAGTCATTCAAATTAAGCCATCTGCATTGTCTTTCATATTGAGCCATAATCATCCATCTATTTATCCAATATTTCGGCCTAACTTCTGAGTCATGGTAGAAATAGACTTCCCTGTCGCCCCCTTTGGACTGCAGCCAGTGACTGGCTCTGACAATAACACAGCAGAACTGATGTAGGACACTTCCAAATTGTGTGCTTACCTGATAGAATCAGATTCTCCGGAAATTTTCTTTTCTTTTTTTTTCTTTTTTTTTTCTTCAGACTACATCTTTATTGAGACTTACAACTTCAACAAGGCATAGATATGCTACCACAGTAGTTGATTTTAATTAACTGAAAGCAGAGGGGGTGAAATAATTG
Organism: Ctenodactylus gundi; assembly: GCA_004027205.1. NCBI lineage: Eukaryota > Metazoa > Chordata > Mammalia > Rodentia > Ctenodactylidae > Ctenodactylus > Ctenodactylus gundi. The sequence continues at coordinate 90,738 of PVKB01003188.1, read as the reverse complement.
CGGGATAGGATGACAGGTATGTTTTAGTACGTCTTTGCATAATTTTTAATGATAGCTTTTTGGGTGGAAATTTTACTTTCTTTTCCTTAAGAGAACTGGCAATACTTCGCATGATTGTTCTGTCATCCTGGGTCCAGAAATAAAGACAATCATGACAATCAGCATCTCTACTAACGTGACTGTCAAATTACATATGAGAGAACTAGTCCTTTGCCATTTTAGGCCAATGAGTTTGGACTTTTTGTCACAGCAGCACAACCTAACCCTACCTGACTAATACACCACTTTTCATAGCTTCACGAGCCCTATCCCCCATTCCTGAGCGCTCTTTGTTCCTCTATCCTGTGTTTTCTCTACTGTTAATCAAGCCACACTATGAATTCAATCTAAAAATCTTTTCTGATGTACTGTGGTTAACAAATTTGATGTTGACAAAACATAGTAATTTATGGCCAGTATTTTGATTTATTTATTGGGCACTTTATTAACCTCAACTTTTTTGCAGCCTGTGCATTTTAATGGGCTTATACTGGAATTATTCATTTATAGGGCATTCATAACTCACTTTTGGCATAGCCAGACATTAATTATCAGGGCCAAGGTCTCACTCATAGTGAGACCACTAACTGTGAAGATGAAATAATTGTGAAGATACTTTGCAAAATGACTTGCCATTTCTAATAACAATAACAGTACATTTTATAAAATTTATACTAATGTTTTGAATCTATCCTGGATCACTAACTTAGCCAGTACTTTGCCAATATAATAAGTATGGAATAGGAAGAAGGAATACAGTTATGACTGAATAAATAAATAAATAACAATTTGGTCCTTCCGTGCTCTTTAATTTACATCAGCAATGCCAAATAACTTAGAGATGTACCAATGACCCTTTAGGTTATTCTTGGATTATGTATATGCGAGAGTTCCTCAATTATAAGCAGCAAAGTCCATTTTGAATGCCATTGTAATAATATTTTTAAAAATCTCACAGGATCTAAATAAAGCTCATTGATAAAGAAAGAGAATCAAACAGTTTTAGAGGGTTTTGGCAAAAAAGTTGAGTAAACAACCTTTAGTAGGACTACTTCTGAAATAAAATGACTCCAACAGTTTAATGGGCCTTTCATTGTTCTCTTCAAGATCGTAAGCACAAAAAAGAAACTCCAATCACTAAGCTTATGCAGCACATCCATAACAGACCCTTACATAGCGAAAGAAAGAAAAATCCGAGGGAAGAAAATCCAAGTTTTCTTCAGTTTACAGGACAGAAGAACCTTAATTTACTATTCTAGAAAAACTATACACAGTGGAAGGAAGTTTATTCCCCCAAAGGAAAACAAAAGGCCAATAGGGGTGGCTACTGAGTAGCTAATATCAAATATCAACTACAAGCTACATGAAAACTGAAGATTTCCATTAATTAACATGTATCAAGAAATTACTGTTTCAAGCAGGAAGATATTTGATTCAGGGAATTAGAGGCTTATGAAACCATGAGCACGCAAACAATCAGAAAGTTTAAAATGCAGGAAACTAATAAAAAAATATCTGTAACACTAAAAAAGATAACATAGCAGAAGATATTTGGAAATCAATAACAAACCACGTGTCTATCCTTTGTAAAGCTCTGAGATCTACCTACTTTGAGAAAAAGAGTTTCCAGATTTCCAGCTGCCACGATTCAGGTAAGAATATAAAACCATTAAGGGAGGAAAGTGCTGAGTTTCCAAGAGACAACTTGACAAGCTTAAGAATTAATAACTGAGTAATATTTTTTGGAAGTTGCCATATACTGCAAAATTCATGGAAAATGTGAATTCAAAGTTATCAAAACTAAGTTTTCTGAGAATGTCTTTATGGCAAGATTGTTTTCTTCCATCTACTGCTTCGTCTCTCACTCATTTGGTAAACATTGCGTCATGTGCTAATTATTGGATTAATATGGGCATTGGTGGTTAAGTTAAAGAGCATGGTTCTTTTCTCAGAACCATTGCAGACTAGACAGATGACTAAGGCAAACATGAGTATATACCGACAAGCTACTGTAGAAATACAGAAAAAGAAGGAAAATTTTACAGTGGAGTTGAACTCTAAGATAAAACTTGAAAGATGTGTGAGCTATGTTGAGGCAGATGGCAGGGAAGGTATTCTAGGCACTCTCTTCTATAGAAGAGTACTGTTTACCTGTCCTGGATTCAGTATCTCACTGTTTTGACTATCGTAATTTTATTTTTAAATTCTTGATGACCTACGTTTTCCTTTGCACTCCAACTTTTCATGATTTTTACATGCTCATTTTTACAAATGAACTAAAATTATTTTAATAAATTCCAAGGGGCTATTTTATTAGAATTGGCTTGTATTTTATCAGTTGTCAATTGAGTCTTCAAGAACCCAAAACTAAGCCCTACACTTAGCAGAAGGACTATAATAAATATCATCTAGTCATCTAGTTTTGAGGTCTTTTATATTTTTCTTTTGTTCTTCAAGGCTAATTCTCCATGACTTATTTTTATTCCTAACTCATGGCAAATTCACTATAGTTTATTGGCATAAGATATTCTATGCCGATTACTCTTGGGATATACAACATTCTTTGATAAACCTGACTTGGGATTTCTCTTATTATAGAAAATTTTTCTTCTATCATAGCTTTAAATATGTTTTGGACCATTTTGTTTCTTTTACTAATATCAGTTATGTATATGTTGATTTTCTATCATTTTCTTCTATTTAATTTTATATTCACTGTTTTTTGCTTAATTTTCTCAAACTTATCCATAATATTATACACTTTTTGGTCAAGTTCACTTTGGTTTATTTGGCATGTAATGTGATTTTTAATCTCATAATCTTTTCTTTTTTTCTTGATTTACCACTTTTAGTCTCTTCATTTTTTTTCTTTTTACCTCTTCCTTTTCCAAGATCTTTTATTACTTCTTTGAACCTATCTTTTTTAAGATAGCATTTGTCTATCATTTTTTTTTAAATTTGGAGGCCTACTAACATCTCCTGTTGTTTTCTGCGAATAATTTTGCTTTGGGTGCAAATTCTCATTTTCTCTGTGATAATGCAGATTTTGTATGTAATTTCTTCCTGTGCATGTTTGACAGAAGTCAATACCTACTTGAAAATATCATAATATTTGTTTATGGAAGACAGGCTGAAACTAGAGAGTTCAGGATCTTCACTTAATCTTAAGGATGTGTTGCTCAGCTATTGCAGCAGTAAAGGTACTTACTAAGCTATTCTAAACTCAACATTCTGTAAAGCACGTGCTCATCAGAATGTAGGTTTTCTCAGAAAGCACTGATGCAGCTAGGCTTGACTTGTTGGGTTTTGCTAAGGTTGTCTTCTTCATCTTACACTGGGACCAAGTGCAGAGAAAATAGCCTCTTTAGGCATGACCTTCCCACGGCAATTCCTGGAGCACAAGAAGGCAAGGCGAATCAGTCAAGAACATTTTAAGTTTCCATTTACATCACATACACTAGCATCCCCTTGGCTAAATACATGACTAACACACGACCAAAGAAAAACACTGTTTAGCTCAAAGTCATAGGAGCACATGATCTATAAATTCATTAGATGCAAAAGTGCATAATACCACATTTGCTTTCAACAAACTGGTTGTAGATATAATTAAAGGTAAAGTTTGTCCGCAGCAAAGCTTACCACATCTGTCATTTTTGCTATACTGGGACCTTTTTCCTCATTGGTTCGATTTCCATAGTAAAGCTATTAGGTTCCAAGTCCCTGAGTTCTTACTAGTAATTACTGTCTACTCACGCTAAAACATTCGTTTTCTTAGCAAACTTCATCATGGCAGACATTACAAATGCATTTCAGCATGGTTTCTACCTCCAATCTATACATCCCATCTTTCATTAATACAGGATAAGATCTACCCAGAAACATCTCAATCTTTCCTCTGATTATTCTCTGTCCCAGAAGTGGTGTCCATAACCATTAAGCCTCTGGAACAAGTTCTGCCTGACCCAAGGACCCCTGTTTCTACTCTTAGCAAATTCTCACATCTCAGCTCACAAGTCACAGCATTTGCTATGTGTACTTCTTGCTTTGTGGCTTGGGTTGTGTTGTATTTCTAGTTTCATTGAATAAAGAGGATTTTTCCTGTCTTTTTATGTTTTTATGTGGATTTTGAGGGTTAAAATGTTTCATTTTGCCATTTTCAAATGGAAACCACAAGATTATAGAGTGAACAAAAAATCAAATTAGAAACCCCAGGATTTTTTATATTTGGTTCTGTTCACCCATGTCATCTGATACTATAGTTATACCATTGAGCTTCTAGATTTAAGAGCATAATTCTAAATGTATCCTTGTTAAGTGGTGTCTTGTTAAATTCAGCTTTGTCCAAGAGTTTAAAAGATCTTGGTCCTGGCATACAGTATGTTTATCCAGCCCTTCCATTTTCTCATCATTCATAAATTCAAGCAACTTACTGTTAATGTGTTCATCCAATCAAAATCGTTGGATGTGATGGGACTAGAGGCAACCATTCTTACCTCCCTTGTAATCTGTCCATCATCACAATCTACTTAACTTACATTTATCCATCTGTGTCCAAGGAAAATATGATAAATTTTGTTAAATGGTTACTGAAATTCAAATGCATTGTATTTACAGCATTCTCTGATGAACTAGTATAAGAAGCTAATAATTTTTTTTTTCTTTGAGACTGTCTCACTCTTTTGCCCAGGCAGGTCCTGAACTCAGTATGAAGCCCAGGTTAGCCTTGAATGCACAACTGACCTCCTGCCTCACCCTCCCAAGTGCTAGGTTTATAGGAGTGCACCACCATGCCTGGTTTATGTGGTGCTGGTGAATCAAACTCACAGCCTTGCATTTGCTAGGCAAGTGCTCTAACCATTGTACTATTCCTCCAAACCAGGAAACAAATAACTTCAGAAAAGAAAGACAAACATGAAGATGAAATGTAAGGAAGACAAGAATGAAAAAGGAGGAGAAAGTGAGAAGGAAGAGGAAAAACATAGAAATAATGTGTAAAATAATTTGTTAAAAGGGCTATAGGAATAGCTCAGTAGTTAAAGCTCTTGCTTAGCAAGCTTAAGGCCTGAGTATGATTCCTCAGCAACACATAAGCTGGTCGTGGTGGCGCACGCCTGTAATCCCAGCACTCAGGAGGCTGAGACAGGAGAATTGCCCTGAGTTCAAGGCCAGCCTGTGCTACGGAGTCAGTTCAGGACCAGCCTGGACTATAAAGCAAGCTTATCTCAAGTAATCATAATAATTAATAATAATAATAATTTGCTTAAAGACTAATTAATAAAAATATAATGCAGGCATGCAACACAAGAAAACTGCAAAATATTGTTAATCTCATTCCTTCATTTAGGAAAGAAGATATGTAAACTAGTAAATTGACTTATGTTCTGCAGAACAGTGTATTTGCTGTCACTGTATAGAATAATTGTTTTAACTCAGTACTACTTCTCAGAGCCTTTAAAAAGGTAACATACATTGCCTGTCTGGAAAAGGGATCTACTGTCCAGAAATAAACCAATGGATTGGATCAGGAATTCTTTTTCCGTGAGCCATCTCCCCAGGTCGGAGTTACCAAAGCACATCTTGTGAAATGCTGGCAGAAACCACTCATCTTGTTGTGTGATTTATTGCAAAGAACACGGAAATTAGTATTAAATTTATCTTGACTTTTGAGCAAGAATTACCTTGGATTGGTTTTTGTTTTTTGATTTTTGATTTTTGGGTTTCTTTTTTCTTCATTGGGTAAGAGGGAGACAAAGCACTTATTTGTGATGTTTAGCTCCAGAAACTGCAGCTAAAAATCAAATCCATATAGGAAGTCAGACCTGAATTCAATAAAAGTAATAAAGAAGAAGAAGAAGAAGAAGAAGAAGAAGAAGAAGAAGAAGAAGAGGAAGAAGAGGAGGAGGAGGAAGAGGAGGAGGAGGAGAAGAACAAGAAGAACAAGAACAAGAAGAATCGAACTGAAAAGCCCATGCGCTGCCATCTATTGGCAGTAGAACACTGAGCCAAGTATCTAGATCTGGGCACTTGCCCCTGGTTAAGGGGATAACGCTGCCCTTCCTAGACCACCCAGCTGCCCTGAGCATCAGGTGAAATAACATCTGTGCAAACATCTCATCAATGTAAGGTATTTTGCATTTGCAATTGTTTTAGTCAGAAAATGTCAACAATTACATCACGAAAATCTCAGTGCTTGCTGAAAAGGACAAAGGTGTATTATCCAGGCTCCAGTCACACTCCGCCACGGGCTGTGGAGGCAAGGGGTTATGCTGCTGTGCTCTGTCAGTCACTCAGAGAGCCCCTCCCACACATCGCGCTGTCTTCACCATGCAACCTCCATGTTATATACTGTGAAACTGAAATATTGAAAGGTGGGAGTACTTGGGCGCTCTTAGGGAACCATTGCATCGGACACACGGGCCCAACATAGCTGGTAAGAGCTGGCAAAGACACTTCCGCATGCTGTGCTCCTAGGAAGGGCGGGGAAGCAGGTACCGAAACTTTCTGATGCCAGGCGCTTCTGACAGATGATTCCAAGTATAAAGAAGGCTCCGCACTGCGCCTTTCACCCCGCTGGCCCAAGGGTTGTTCTCTCTGAACCCATCTAAACTCTGGCAGCTTAATTAAAACTGACTCAAACAAAGGATTTCACATTTTAAACTAACAAAGTACAATTTATATCTATTCCCTCTAAATAAAAAGAATTTAAGTTTCAGAAACCAGTCAAATGAGATGATTCTCATTAGAACTTTCTAATAATTAAGTAAAAGCTAATGTTTCCAGAAAAAAAAAAATTCCCTACCTTCCTCACAGTATGCGGTGCAGCTTGCCTGAAGGTAGTATTCCACTTACAGGAAAAAAGAAATTTTAAAAAACCCATTAACTGTTTTTAATAATATTTTATCTTGCTATAGAAGTAACAGCTTTCATCATAGAAACGTTTGGTATAGATGAGTAGCTTTCACTCAACATTTTCCTTTAACTATTTTGTACCATATGAAGGTTAAATCTTTGAAGATTGCTTATCCATAAGGAGATATATAAGTGAAACAAGCCTTCTGCCATTTGCTGGTACATAACTTCATTTTTACCTCCTCTCTGATTATGAAGAAAGGCTATCTCTACCAGCCCACTCATATAGCGATAGTTGGTCTACTAGTGAGCTGTTCCTTCATTAACAAACCCTCAAAATGGGTGTATTTGTCGCTCACAGGTTCAGTTGACGGGGCTCGGTGGGGTGAGTCCTCTGCTCGTACTGATGGAAGTTGTGGTTGCGGCTCTGCACAGACTCAAGCCGGAATGGCTAGAGGCTGATGAACATGGCAGGGAGTGAGGATGACGTCAGAAAATCTGTTTGAGCAGAATATGGAGCGTCATCCACGTGGGGCTCTGCATGACTCTGCATGACTAGAGCTTCTCACGGAGAGTAGGCTAGGCTCCGAGAGTGGAGGGTTAAGCCGACAGATTTATTAAGGCAGTTAAGAAACAGGCAATTAGATAACAGCACTTTTGCTACATTCTTTTGGCCAAAATAGATCTCAGGTCAACCTAGATCCAGGGGAAGAAAATAGAAGAATGACAGATTAAGCTACCAAGAACTATAGAGAGGAGCTATTACCATGGCCACCTTCACAAACACACCTTAGTAGATGTAGCCTCCTCTGTCTTTGAGAACTCCCCCACTAAGGGCAAAAGCATATGAGTCTTATTAAACACCTCAACTACCATGTCTCGTACCCAGAAACTATCCCCAAATCCCACAGTTTCTGTCATCTTTAAGCCTTGTTACTCTTCAGCATAGCTTTCCACACTTGCACCTGGTTACTTCCTGTCTTCCACATCTCTGTCATTCATGACTATTACAGTAGCAGAGGCAGTTCTGGCATGTTGACTTTCGAGGAGCTTGGAGAGTGTAAGCATGGTTAGGAGAAGTCAAAAGCATGCTGCTAGTGATTGGGCTTTAGGTTTATTTGTGTGATGACTAGGGAGCATGACAGAGGTCAGGGGAGGTTAAACCACCCATGGTACCCCACCGTAGAACTCTGCATCAGAGAACTGGACATAGAGGAAAGGTGTTTCATCTCAAGATACTGCATCTCAGAATACACAGATCTGTGAACACTAAAATACATACACACAAAGCCACACATACACAGCCATGCACACACACCACACACAAAAATAAACATGCCCTCACATACATATTCACTAAAATGTATACATTTACATACACATATTTGCACACATTCAGTTACATACATACATACAGATCCACCTGTACACATGTGTATCCCTACAATACACACATGCATTCACATAACACATGGACTTACAAACACTTGTTCATATACACTCACTTATTCTCACAAATCCACACAAACGTCCACTCAGAACATGCAAATGGAAACACACACGTGCATGCATTCATAAGAGCGTGTTCACTCATAAGCACATACTTACATCATTCGAACACACCTTCACAAACCTGTGCATATTTTCGCAGAGCCCACACATTCACAGACATATTGTCACACACTCATGCAATCCCAGACCCACACATTGATGCACTCACACAGTGTCACACCCAAAGCCCAATGTCCCATCTCTCAGCAAATCTGGAGGGGAGCACGGGGGTCTGTGGTTGCCCTTGAGTTTGTTCTCTAAAGGTGGCACCTTTTCAGCCCAGTGCAGGTAAAATGTGGCCATGGCACTTACTGACTGTGATCCCGAGATGAAACAGCATGAAAGAAGCACAGTGTAAAGGCTGTGGTCCGAGGGGGGCTTTCTTTGTGCTTACTTCCACACCACCACACGGGCACCCCTCATGTCACCCTTCCTGCCATTAGAACCTGGCTGGGCCTCCGCTCAAAGCCCCAGTTACCTGGGGGTAGGGGGTGGCAGCCCAGGGTTCCTGGAGACCATTTCTGGTCGCAGCTTTCCCCACAGAGACATTGATCAGTGATTAGATCAAGCTCCACACAAGCCCCAGGGGCCTGGATTCCAAGAAAAGATGATGTAGCAGAGGGTTTGCCATTGTGTGGGGATCTATTGTGGGCTTCAGAAAGCAGAAGAAGCCTGTCCTGGGAAGGGTTTGCAGAGGAAAGAGGAAGAGGAGGTCAAGGTTACACTAGGGCAACAGGATGGAAAGGGAGTAGAAACTGGTCCCTTTCTAAAAATTTGCCAGCCCCTACCATTTTTAATATTTCTTTAGTATTGTGAAAATAAAAGGGTCAAAGGGAGATAAAGGTGAGCTTTTATTCAATTGAGGATACATACTGTTTTGTGCCTTTGCACATTCATTTCATTTTAGTGTCAAAGAAAAAGCAGCAAGTTGAAATCCCATGAACACAGTTCATTTGTTTTATTGGGAAGGTTGAAGCAAAATTATTTGAAAAGACTACTACTTTATATCATGATGCATACGTCAACCTTTCATCTTCAAATGTAGCCTCCAAAAAAAAATCAAAGTTCATTTTTTTTCTTTTTGGCTAAGTGTACAATGACAAATGTACCAATTTTAGGTTCCAAAAGAAAATCTCAGTCTCACACTGACTTCTCATCATTGAAGGCTGGTAAGTCAGAGACAAAGAAATCATTGGCACAAGAAAGAAAGGCGAGGAAACTGCCTGTCCACAGCGTGTTCTGCCCAATGTTTATTGAGCATCTTCTATGCATGAAGCCCTACGCTAGGTGCTGGAGATAAAGAAATGAAATTTTTTTAAAAAAAATATTAAAATGGTTTATTTCCTGTGAAGTCCAAAAGACAAGGAAATAGATAATATTATTTAAAAATTGCCAGGATAAGCACAAGGTGCTATCGGAATACAGAGAGGCAGCACTCAGCCCTACCCTGGGGAGGTGGCGTCAGAGATGACAGCCGTAGAGTTAATAGAACATACTCAGGCAAATAAAGCAGCTGACGAGTGGGATAACCCAGTGTAGAGAGTCCAAGAGCAATGAAAACAGCAAAGCAAGCACAGAACACAGCCCTTAACCATTCAAAGCCTCCGGTGCATTAAATATTAGTCAAGGAACAGCAGGGCATGAAGCCGGGAAGGAAGGCGGGAGTTAAAACCCTGTGTGCTTGTAAGGAGCTTATGATCACCCTGAGGTGACTGGAGACTGGGGACTCCTATGGCAAGATTTGCATTTTAAATACAGTTCCTCTGGCAGCAGCCAAGAGGGCAGAGAGAGTGAAAGTAAGGCCTCGAGGCAGGGGACCAGGTGGCAGGCTAACAGGATGGCACCACCAGCGATGACAAGGTCTGAGCAAGCGCAGTATCAGCAGCAATAGAGGAGAGGGAATCGGTTCAGAAAGTATTTAGGGTTAAAACTTGGCAGGATGTCATTAATTAGGTGTGGCATCAGTAAAGAGAGTGAAAATACCTGTGGGGGGAGGGTGGTACAATTAATTAAGACAGGGTTATAGAAATAAGAGCAAGGCTTGGAAGACTTAAAGAGGTCAATTTGAGAATATTGATTTTAAGAAAACCTGGGATTTGACAAGTAGACAAGCCCAAACCTCAAAGCCATGGACAGGTCAGGAAGAGATAAAGGGTCTGAGGGAATAGGATCCAGGATTGGCAAAAATCTCTTAAGGCACAGGATGAGCAAACCAGATGAGGCAGAACACAGCGTAGTTATACTAGAGGTCTTGTTCAAGTAATACAGATTAAACTGTGCTGTTGGTTGTTATAAAACGCTGCCTGTGAAAATCTAGTCCCACATCCGTTGGGGAAAGCCAGGAAGTTCTATTCTAACCAGAGATATCTTTGTGCCTGTGGCCAGATGGCAAATCCAATCTTAGAGCTTCTTTCTCTAATCACCTTATAGACAGTACAACGATGGCAGCTGATTTTATTTTATTTTATATTTCGATTCATAATGGGGCACCACCATGTGTCAGGCTCTAGGTTTGGCTCTAAAGTTCCCAATAAAAAGGACATAATCCTTGCCCTGGAGAAGTCCGCAGTGGGGCTAAGCCTTCTGTTGTTGACTGGCGGCTCTTTCATCCTCCTGATTTGCTTATTCACCACGGCCATGTTGGACCAAAGTCCCTTATTTTCCTAACCCCTACAAATGAGCCATAATTTCTGCCTAGCCTGCTAGAATCAAGATATCCCTCATCTGGCATGATTTTGAACACATTTTTTTTCATTTTGGTAAAGAATTCACTTGACATACAATTTCACTTTTTTGTAAATATATGAATTCCAAATTCTGCAACACATTAGAACCATGGAGTTTGGGAAATTAATGAGCATCTGTGTCCACTGCTTTTTCAGAGATTCACTCCTTTCCTATCTGACCTTTGCCTCTCTTTCTACCCTTCTATTCATGGTGAGACCTTTTTATGTCATGACTTTTGTGCATTTCATAAGAAGGACACCCACCTATAGTCAGTCTTTTGAGCTTGGTCCATTTCACTGAGCATTACTGACTCTAAGTAGCCCTTTTTTTGTTCAAATGCCTCATATCTATCTTTCTTTATGGCTGCATAGTATTCCATTTTGTATAGGCACCACATCTTCTTTAACCATTTCTGTATGGAGGGACAGATAGGCTGCTTCCAGGACTCAGCTATTATGAATTGTGCTGCTATAATCATGGATACACATGTGTCTTTTTGGTATGTTGGCTTTATTTCTTTTGAGAACATGTCAATAGAGCAGTAGCTGGATTAAACATAATTTCTATTCTCAGCTTTCTAAGGGACTTCCATGCTGCTTCCCATCATGGCTGTACCAGCTTGCACTGCCACCAGCAGTGGAGTAGAGTTCCTCTCTTTCCTGCACCCTCACCAACAACTGTTGTTTTATGAGTTCTGATAAAGGCCATTCTCACGGGGGTGAGGTGAAACCTCAACATTGTTTTTATTTGCATTTATCTGATGGCCAGTGATGAACACTTTTTGATGTGCTTGTTGGACACTTGTACTTATTCTTCTGAGAAGTTTCTTTTCAGAAGTTTCTTTTAATTTCAGCTGCCCACTTCTTGATGAGATCACTTATTGTACTGAAGAATGTTTGGTGCGTCCTTGTTTGGGCCTGAATGTTACTGTAAGATCCACACAAGGGACATTTGAGATGTCTGGAAACTGAGACTGTGAACATCAAAGCACTGGCTACTGAATAACAAAACAAAGCTGAGGTTCTCCTGTCTCTCTTCAGCCTCCCTGTCCAATGTCTCCAAAGTCACTTGTCAGGATTTCTTTTCTGCTCTGCCACCCTGAAAAATCACTCTTCCTACCTCATAACTGGAAAGGTTCCATAAGGTTTCTATTGACATCCTGAGCTTGGGCATCATTAGAGAGGCCGGTAGCCCCCAAAGTAGAACCTCTGTTGCTACACTTATTCAGTATTCAACTAATACATACTGAGATCACACTCTATGCCATCATCCAGCTGGAATGCACAGGACACTGTAGTAAGCAAGGCAATCAAAATGTTCATGAAGTTTATGCTCTGGCAAACTCTAGCCCCAACCTGGTAAAGTAGCACTGTTACATGTAAGTGCGCTGGGGTGTGAGTGGGCTCTGAGGCAGCAGCTACAATATTTGCCCTCTGTCCATTTTTAATATGGTGACCCACTCTGTCCTGGCCCTCTTGTTCTTCTTCCTTGCTTCAGATGGGCAGCAGCTTTGGGTTGCCAGCCTTTGCCGAAAGGAGTAAATGTGAGACACATTTGGAAGACCAAGGAGACCTACTGGAGTGATGCTTACAGTAAAAAGTGGCATTTGTGCAATGTTTCAATTACAAAAAAATTAGTTTCAACACACAAGTCATGTTGATTTAAATTTTTTAATATACACTAACTCTATAACTGACCAAGGAGCAAGAATATTAACGAATAAGCCATCCTTCTAGTGACAGGAGGACCAATACTGGTACTGCCATGGTAAAGAAAAGAAACCCAAGTCAGCTTCAACCACAGAAAATGCCATGCAACCAACAAGACACAATATGGTGGATTAAATTATTGATCACATTAACTAACTTCTTTTGTGTGAGCTAAGTACACTTTTCTGTCCCCTTGACTTTGGATTGATCGTCACCTCCATCTGATGAATGGGATATCAGTAGACCTAACTGTAGCAGAGGTTGAAGTGTGCTTGCTCAGTTTTCCTCAGAGCTCTTCTATGCATCTGCGAAGACCCGAATAGAGTCGCTTATGCCAAGATCAGCCTAACAAACACAAACCCCCAACCTGTCAGCAAATAAATAAATGTTTTTCAGCTAATTCCTCAAGATTTCAAGGTTTGCAATGTAGTATTGATTTGGTAATAGCTTACAAACACACATTGCAAAGACACTTTCACACAAAAGGATTTTCTCAAGTATTCCAAGAATATCAGTTGCACACATCAAAGACAGAAGGCATCTGCATTCATGTTGACTCCACCAGGGCACCCATGCAGGACATGCAGAGCTCAAAGTCCTTCAGCTCTCCCACCCCACTGCTGCCTTCACTCAGATTTAATGAACTGCTCCTCTATTTGTCTAATGTCACTATTTTTCCCAACTAGGCTGTACAGTACCTGGCTGTCTAGGAAAACCCATTACCTCTATTAGTCTGCCAATAGCAAATCAGTAGAATTGCTTGTTCCTTAATTGATAGAATACACTCCCCTCATCCTGATAGATTACCCTGGTCTAACAGCTCCAAGACTGATTCCCCAGTGTCTGACTACCATCCAACCCAGAGCAATTGGTTGATACTTTCAGTAATAAATCCTAACCTCTCAATATATAATAGCTCTTCATAGTCACCATCCACAGATTCTGTCTGGTTCAGAAGCAACCACTAGCCATTTTTTACATGCCTATAATTAGCAATGGCTAGTTGATGTTTGTGCCTCTTAGTACGATACTCCTTCCCCTTCCAATAATGATAACACACTTTACATAAATTCAAGCTGATTTAATTCCCTTGTCGGAGTATGGAGATATAAATATATTTATGCATGTGTAATGTTCTGTAAATTAAAATAGTTCAGCTGACCTGAGTGCTGTCGTGAGAGAATCCAGTTCTTTCTCTCCAGGAGGCTGACTGTGGGCTGGTGCAGGGCAACTGTCTTCCACAGATCAGCAAAGATGGCCAGATGGAAGAGGTAATGCACATCATTTATTAAAGCTTAGGCCATCTAAGTGAGTTTTGCAAGCTTGTGAAGATCTCATCTCTACCTAAGAGCAACCAGTCAGAGCAGCAAGCAGAGTCCGCCGATGCTTAACACCCAAAGGTTACTGACATACAGATAGCCTTTGGGGACAGCAATACAGCTCACAATGAAGGGAAAGCGGTGAGAAACAGGGAGCTAGATGTATGTACATCCATCCCTCAAATGCCCTTTGCATGCAAGTTTATCAGCCATGGGGGAAAAAAAAAGAATGTCCCCTGCTTCTTATAAATTAAATGTCACAAAAGAAAGCCAGTAAGAGGAAGGGAAGAAAAGGTGCCCTAAACGAGGTAATAAAACTATAAACTTAATGAGGGCCAGTTTACCTCTTTGCAGTCTCTCTACTTTACAACATGCCCTTATGAGCCAGCCTGTCAGGATAATGTAATTGAGAACTTGCTATAAAACATATGTTTAATGGAGCCAGGGGCCAAGGAAAACACTGTGTAATTGTAATAAGCAGCCTGGTAAGTAAAATGATATCTTTTAAAGGTTAAAATAGAGTTGCTTTCAGAACTGGGCCAGTCTGCTTCTTCAAATATTGCTTCGCTAATGATTTCTTCACTTCGCTTACAAAATGCATCTCTGAGGAGATTTGTTACAAATGTGATCCCTGCCTGGGAAGTAAACTGCTCACCCTACAGAAAGCATGAGCATTTATTCTCCAGTTTTATATAACTTGGGGAATGATGTTAAAATTGGCAAATGCATCTGAGGCACACCAGGCCACAGGATTTTTTTTTTAATCCACTCATTGTCCGATGCAGTTCAACTTGAAAGAGATACAACAGAGAAAAGATTGATCCTTTGTGGCCTATTCTCTTTCCAGAAGGTAAAAGCAATTCCCATCAACAGAGCCTCGTGCTCCGTGGGGTCATCTCCATTCTGCTCTGGGGAATTTGCTACTCATCAGGGCATGAATATTTTTGAAAATAAGAAAGAAGAGAGGAAAAACCAAAAACTAATTCTGGGGTTGGAAGCCCCTACCTGTGAGAGGCTCATCTCTGGTCTAAACCTAGTGCCCACTGACCTGACATTTAGGGGCCTTCCTTTGGAGAACTAAAAGACGGCTTTACTCAATAGTAACCTTTGAGAATAGTGCTTTTTTGGCTTTGAGACTAGCATTTTTAAAAATACCCCAAACCACCCACTCTACCAAAATTCTACTAGCTGTAGTTTATTGTATAACAGATGGAAGATAAGAAAGTTCATAACTGGTTAGAGAAATGGTCAGCTACCACTGAACAAACCCCAGGAGGCAGCATGCTCCTGTAGGAGCTGGTAACTGCATGCCACCAGATGCCTCACATTACCGTCTGGACCACGACTAAAGCACCTGTGAGGATCAGGACTTGTACACCTGGTACCCCAGGTGAGACGGACTTAGCAGATCTCTGAGTTGATTTCATCTCTAACGAACTGCGACTAAGTGGGACAACAAATACATGTGGCAACGAGACTGCTATGTGGCCCTCAGCTACCCTTCCTTTTCTTCTAGTTTAGTAGTAAATCTGAGCATTAGCTAAACACAAAATTGCCAAGAAGGCAGCATTTCTCAGCCTTTCTTGAAATAGCATGGCCACCTGCCTCAGTTCTGGCCAAGGAGAAGGAAGCAGAGGTGTCACATGTCAACGTTCCCAGGAACCCTCCTTCAAAGACAATTCATATGTGTTCTTCCCCACCAATCTCTCATGCTGCCTAGAGGACGGATGCACAGCAGAAGCTCTTGCTGCCATGTTGGACCATATCAATGAGAGCGACTCACGGGGACAGAGTGGTGAACCCAAAGCTCTTCGTGTGGCAGCACTGCCCTACTGGCCTTGGACGCCTGCCTCCAGACTCCTGTACACCAAATGGTTCAGAAACCAGCCACATTGCTAAAAATGGTATTCAAGTCTTTCTTACTTGCAGATGATATACGCATCATATACAACACGTAACTATGTAACTAAATTACCCATTCCACAAGGCTAATAGATAGGTGTCATTCAACAGAGTGATCTTTTGAAGACTTGGTGCACAGTGTGTTGCTTTCATGCATAAAGCTCTCTTGTGACCTGCAAGCCCACCTTCAGCAGGCCTCCGATCACATCCTGTATCTATTAAGTTCGTACAAAGTAACAGCAGTTTTGGACCACGTTATTTTTTTGAGATAGGGTCTTGTTCTGTAGTGCAGGCTGGTCCTGACTCACTATGGAGTTCAGGCTGGGCTGGAACTCATGGCATTCCTCCTGTCTCAGCTTCCCAAGTGCTGGGATTATAGGCATGTGCCACCATATGAGTGCTGGGGGATTGAACCTGGAGTATCAGGCTTCCTGCGCAAGCATTCTAACCACTGAACTATGCCTCCATCACTGGACCATAAGTTTTTATAAATCATTATAACTAGGCTCAAACACATCTTTATTAAATGCAATAGGAACCATTACAATAACATATTTTTTACTAGTAAGTTTATAATGTAGGATATAAATCCCTGTGTTGTGATTCAACAAACTCTTGGAAAATATTTTTTCATCCTGTTGGCTGTGGAACTCTTTCCCTGCAAAAAAATTGTCAAGATGCGTGAATATGTGGCAGTCAGTTGGCTTAGTGAATATAGCAGATGAGGCAAACATTGTATCCCAATTTGTTCACCTTTTGAAATGTTAACTGTGCAATGTGAGCAGTTACGTATTGTAAACGAGAATTGAGTCTCTAGTCGTCGGCATTTTGGTGCATCTCATCAGTTTGCCTATT
The DNA here is from genome assembly GCA_004027205.1 of Ctenodactylus gundi. NCBI lineage: Eukaryota > Metazoa > Chordata > Mammalia > Rodentia > Ctenodactylidae > Ctenodactylus > Ctenodactylus gundi. The sequence goes on along the minus strand of PVKB01003188.1, from coordinate 73,784 downwards.
ACACTTCTCATGTAAAGGTTTCACCAGGATTCAGAAAGTTGTAGTGGATTAGATCAGCAGCAGACCACCAAACAGTGGCTAAATTGACTATGGCCTTGTGTGTGTGTGTGTGTGTGTGTGTGTGTGTGTGTGTGTGTTTGCAAGTCTGGGTTTGGGAAGTGCTCTAATAATGAAAAACATTATGAACAAAAATTTTAAGTTCTCAGAGCTGTTTGGATTTCAGAGTTGCAAATAACTTGGATAGGGGCATAGCTCAGCAGTTAAAGCACTTGACTAGCAAGTGGAAGGCCTGGAGTTTGATTCCCCAGCATCACATAAAGTATGGGTGGTGTTACATGCCTATGATCCTGGCACTCTGGAGGCTGAGTCAGGAGGATTATCATGAGTTCCAGATCAGTCAGAGTCACATGGTAAGTTCAGAACCAGCCTGGACTATCGAGTGAAACTATCTCAAAAAAAACTTTTGCAAATAAATAAGGAAATATGGACCTTCTGGGCCTGTTCTTAAAACATCAAAAAAAAATTTCAGCAGAGTTGACAGATCATCAGTGACCTCTAGACAACTCTTTAAACACAAATATTATAAATGCATAGTTATTTTTCATTCTTCTTATTCATTGCGGTCTATTTACATTCTTTTAAAAGCATGTGCTCTCTTATGCCCGAGGATCTGAATGAGTTTAGAAAGAAAACATTTGTGTAGCTGGTGATTTAGCAATCATGGAACCACCTGAGTGTTTTGAGGGTGAGGATAACCAAGTAACTGAGATAATAACAGCTAACATTTGTTGAGCATTTACCACTTGCTGGCAGCCTTCTAAGCCCTGCTCATTCAGTCTTCACAACACGGCTCTGAGTAGGTGCTATTCTTGTTTTCACTTTACAAAAGAGGAGGCTGAGGACGGAGGCATTAAGTAGCTCATCCAAGCTCACAGTGCTAACAAAAAGAAAGGTCAGAAAAATGAACCCAGCCCTCTGGCACTGGGACATGTGCTCCTGATTCCTACCCCCAAATAATTTTGTTGACAAATGATTTTGTTCAGGAATTATGAGTACGACAGGTGAATTTATATTTGCAGTTACTTCTTCTGCAGCCCTACTCTGTTTGTCTCTTCTCTGCCTTAAATTCTTGCCAAACAGGTGACAAAAAAGGGCACAATCGGATACTGTCAGTTTGGAGATACCTACACAGTAAGATAAAGGTAAGAACTGTCAGCCTCCGACGACAAGTGGATAAATTAAAAAAGGCAGGTTAAAGGAGATAATCTACAGGGAAAAGTAGAGGGCTTCCAGAGGCAAAGCGACTAGACCGAAGATAGGAGACACAGCCAGGAAGAGAAAGGATGGGGCAGCCAGAAGCCTGACCATGGGCAAAGCCTCTTTGGCATCCTTGCCTGAGCTGCCATGACCTTGCTGGTGTGGCTTGGTCGCCAGACTACCAGACCCACTGTCTTCCATACCTCACTTGTAGAATTCTTTCCTACATAAGAGAAGCTACCCAGCCTCACAATATGTGAGCAACACTAGAATGATATTTAATGTATGTATATACTGTGTTGTGCTGGAGCTGGGGATACAAAAATGAATAAAACAGTCCTTACCTATACAATGTCACACTCTTCCACAGAGGATAAACTTGTTTATGCAAATATGTATTATTATCAAATAGGTATTATCTAGTACCTGCTAAGCCTTAGGCATGGAGCAAGACTATTGTGGTTTGGCTCTTGAATGTTCATCAAAAAGTCTCATGTACTTAAATGTTGTGGATTGTCTATGGAACCACACATTATGCATTATGCATAATTCCCTCAACTTGACATAATCTCTTCAACGGTCATAAAGACCAAAGTCATCCAAGTCACCCTAGAGTCGAGCAGAAGTGTGCTCACTTACCCAAAGGAGCCAGGCATCTTAGTAGGAAGAGGTGGTATGAAGGGGCGCCATGAAGAGGCACAGTTTTTTGGAGAGGTCCGACGCTACTCTTGTCTACCCAATCATTTAGTCAATTAAGGCAGACTCAGAGACGCCAAATTTTCTGATTTTGCAGAAGAATCAAATACTAGGAATTTTCTGTGAAATCTTCCAACATTTAAATGCTAGCAACAACTTTGAACTATTTTTTAACAGTTCAACTAACAAAGCAATTCTACAGGCCACTGTGTTACAACCTAATAATATCCATGACACAGAAGCCCATTTAGAGGAGCCGACACTGTCACCCATTGTAACTTCTCCAAGCCCTCTAGAATATCCACTTCCTAATCCCTCTCCATGCCCAGCCTTTTGCCCCTGCCTAGTCTACCCACGGTGGCCTTTCCCCAGTTCAGTGTATTCTTCCCCCACCGCCTATGTGTTCCACCCTCTCTCATACCCCATCTTTTTTATTCTTAAACAGCCTGTCTGTTCCCTTCCAAAGAGCAAGGCCCAAAGACCTAGCCATGCCATCTACAAATCCTTCCTGCAGTTTATCATTCCAGCCTTCTCCATACCTGTTTTCTCACTCAGATGAGAGAAGTAAAAAACTAATTTTACAGAACTCAATCCAGCTGGTTAGGGAGAAATAAAGCCATATAATCCACAGATCCGTTCTTCATGAGATAGGGCTCATGCATTTTTGTAAGTGTTCATCTCTCCCCACCACCAATTTTATTGCCCCATGGAGCCAGATCTGGTCTCCTCACAAAAATTTATGGTTATTTTGAGTTTTTAACCATTCTTTTCTATACATCTAATCCCTTATTCCTTTGAAGTTAAGAGAGCCTGAACCAGACCTCTTTCTAAGACTGGGATACATTACAAGCTAAATAGTCAGTAATCACTTGGAAGCAATAAAATATATATATTATAAATTCCATACACACACACACACACACACACACACACACACACATATATATATATATATATATCATATATAAAACTTTCTAAGTGTTACTTCTAAAATTATTTGTTGGAAAAAAATTACTCCTGTAGGTTTGTTATGAAAACCTCAAAAGATATTTTCATTCTTTAAAAAACTTTAAGCTTTTGTTGAGAAGATATGAAACATCATAGAAACGATTGCAGGTGACTAGTCAGTCTTTTGTTATAACCCTAAACATAAGACAAACAATAACGTGAGGGATTTTTTTCAAAAAAATATCAATATTAGTCACAGTAAGCCCGAACATATGGGAATAGGTACAGGGTGGGAAAGGGGGAGGGGAAGCCAACTTGTAGTTTTTCAAACCTTTAAAACTGAAAAAATATGTATCTCTGCTCTCTGTATATGCACATAATGTAAAATTTCATCAACCACAATATTTTAAAAGACAGAAATCATGAGATATATCACATCTAAATGGAAATATCATCTAAGGAAGGCACCATTTATCAACATCACTTTGAAATGCAGTGGAGGATGTGATGGCATTATGTAGATCTCAAATATCTATGGGTGAATGAAATTGGGTAACCTTAGCAACCCCAGGTACATCCATGCAGCTATAAATCAAATGTCAGCACTCTGAGCTATGCACAAAATAAAGAAATAATTCTTTGAAATATTCATAACTCTATGCAGTGTATTATTTTGTAAGTCTGTCCCCATTATGCATTTTTGAATCTGACTAGAAAAAATAGACATAACATTTGCATAATGCACCACCCCCACCTACACACCCACCCACCAACCGACACGCACACGCGCTTCCAGAAGCTGACAGATCTGGTCTATATACTAATGGCCACAGCAGAACTCTGGTTCTTCTGTGTGTGAAGGAAAGGAGATTTTGTACATAGGCAGCTAGTCTGACAGCAACCGAAATGGTTTCATATTGATTATTCCATTAAAAAAATAACAACTAAATAAGATATGAGAATTTTGGTAAAAGTGTCATGATATAGGCATTTTTGTGTGTGTGAAAGTAATACATTCAATATTTCACTCTCTGAAACTGGAAGAGATTTACTTTAAAAATAAATTCTTGCTGGCAAGAAAATATACGGGTCTTCTAATTGGAAATTCTTGTCAATATAGAATTATAACTGGTAGTACAAAATAAAGACTTTTATTCCCTTTATGCTCAAAACTTTTTCTTTGATTATTTGGTTTGTATGAAAGGATAATTTCATATAAATACACTGGTCAGCACCTCATTCTTAAAATTCTGTCACTGCCCATTCCTGCAAATGTTAGAGTACCTGAATATTGTAATACTTTCTAATGGCTTCCAAGAGCCAACAAAACATGAAAGCTGTGATTAGGACTCAGTCCCTTTGAAAATCACACACACATAAATATGCTGACACGATATGGAGAAGAGTGAAATGCCCACAAGGTGGCTAATTGTTTCACTGTAGAAGCTAATAAACATGTTCAGCTTAAAACATCCAACAGAGCAAATGGATGGAATCGTTTGGATACATTTCAGTGGCTGCTGTGGGAAATAAGGCTCCTTTTAATACACAATGAGTACAATTGTATATGTGTCACTTCATAGATGAGTTCTCTTCACTTGAAATACTTTGAAAGTGGCACCAAATGGAGTAGGGTTTTAAACCAGGAATTAAGCAAGCCATTTTGAAGGAAGTCACCTTGTTTATTCCCAATCTATTTTTTTTTTCCAAATTGCTATCCTTCTTGAGCTGTATTAATTGTTCTGGACCTATAGCACATGCTTCAATGAAAATAAATTACTTTATTTCTATTACACTACTAATGGCTGTGTAACTTAATTTCATTAGCTCGAACCTGTTGAGAGCATTCACATTTCCATAGCAGGACGCACTTAAAATGAAAAGATTCTTTCGATTCTCAATTAACACAATCGTTCTCTTTCAACTGAAATGAATGTTATTGAAACCAATTAGCATAGACTGGAAAATCTCTCACTAATGAGGGGAGTGTGGGTGAGTAAACAGCAATGAAAAGATGAAATTAGAGGAGAACCTCTTCTCGTCGGCCTGAATAATTACATGCTTAGTTGCCTAATTGTCTGGTGAAAAGCGCCGCGGTGATAGTAACAGATTGCCATGTTCATTAGGCGGCAAAAGGCCACCTGCTGCTAAGCTTCATTTTCTTGCAGTCGATATACACGTGTTTATCCCTGGGGAATGATATTTGGACACAACACTAGCTGAGAGAAGCAAATGAGCTTGCCAATATGCTGCAATATTGTGTCCTTTATGCCAAGATACAGAAGCTTAATATGTCAAATAGAATGAATAAAACCAACACTGATAACGAAGTTTATGAGGAAACTGACCTTAGAACAGGCTAGTGTAGAACTCTAAACTGTGTCGAGTTCAGTACAGATGTTCCTTTCTGGCCCGAACGGCTCCAAATTATACAGTACAAAAGATAAATTACAACGGTGAGGGCCTCGGCGATATTTTAGACAATGGTGTAATGAAGGCATACGATGTAACTGTTAAAATTGAAAACAAATGTGCAGTCCTAAAGGCAAAGACGTGCGGGAGAGAAACAGCACCGGTCCTGTCGCTTGGCTGTGGACAGATCAAAGACAGGTCCCTGTGTTCACCAGCTAGCCTCCTTCAAATCCCCATCGTTTCCTCTGACTTTACATCTACAGTGGTTCTCAGGTGTTCTCTGGATGGCCCACGTCATGTATTACACATCACCTGTTTTTCTTCTCTACCACGTACCAGCTTTCCCAGTCTACGAGTGGAGGAAACAGGAAAGCAGAGGCTGTTAGGAATGCCAGGCTCCTTTTGTACACATAGAAATATTGGCTCCATCCCAATAGGACAATAATCAACTGGATAGCACTAGTCATGCACTTTCGGTTTGCCACAAAACATACTATGTCCCAGGACCTCAATCCCTAGGCCTAAGTATTAGTGTCCTGGTACTATGGGGTTTTTTAAAGTAAAAATATAGTAGTTCTTCATGCTCATATTGTGCTCCAATGTGAGAAAAATTGGTCAAGAAGGCCATATGTCTTCTAACAAAAGTTCATCTGGGGGCTGGAGGTAGCTCAGTGGTGCCGCTTGACTGGCGTGTACAAGGTCAAGTTATTCCTGGTCTGCTTCATTCAGTACTGTTACCCACATACTTCTGTAGACTTTTCTGATTGTGATAGTGAGTGCAGTCCTACCCCTCATTATCCAAAGCAAAACAAAGGAAAGGTGAGCAGAAACTGGAGTTCAGGACTTCCAGCAACATCCTCCCTCTGCACAATTCTACTTCTGTCACACAATACAGAATCGAAGAATTAAAAGGATGTGCGTCCTAACCTCAAGGAGCATGTTCGGATGCATGCACTGAAAAACACAGAATAACCACTAGACAACTCACAGCATACATATGCCATCGTACACAATTCGGGGAGAGAAGTAAGGCAGGCATTCCAATGGAAAGTGGGAACTTCCCCTTCACCCTTGTAATTTGAGAATGGAAGGAAAATTGAAATTTTGGATTGGCTAAAACACAAGTCACCTTCACAGCCTTGCAGTGGTTACATACAAGAATCAATTATGCCATACATCTCAAGAAAAGCTGACAGTAGACCTAGGTCTAATAAATATTCTTGTAGTAAAATATTCTTGCAGTAAAACCACCACTACCCAGGTACTAAATGAAGCCCAGGTTCTGCTTGGGGTGATAAAGAAACCTAGCAAAGACAAAAGCCTATGCTTAGTAATATCCAAGAGTCTAAGTTTAAAAACCCTTGGAATCCATCAATCAAGACTTGCTCCCCTCAGCCCCCCTCCACTGATAAAATGGGGCATATGTTTGTGAAAGAAAAGCAACGTAAAGAGCCCGGAACAAAATGAATATTTGGTTTAACCACAGGGATGCCCATTCTTATAATTTTATCACCCCACAGTTGTCTGAAATATGCCAAGGGATACTGAAAATTCCTCATCATACATTTCCTTCCCCAAAGCTACTTAAGCATACATGATTTTAACTTTTTTATCTGAATTTTTAATACATCTGTCAATGGTTTTTATTAAGCTAAATTGAACCATATATGTTAAATTCTTTATTTCATAAGTTTGCTATTACACAAGCAGTACATATTTTTTAAAATTAGTAAGTACAGTTAAACAAATGAAAAACTTTTAAGACCTTTGTCATCACTATCAGAAAGAGGCACTATTATGATTTTGGTATATAATAGTCCAAATTGCATGTGCATTCATACGTAGATTTTATATGTTTTCTTTTCAATATGTTTGCTCTCTTAGGATAATAATACAATCTTTGACACCCATATAACAGAAATACATGGATACCCATGTGCATAGCAGCACAACTAATAATAGCTAAATTGTGGAAGATGTCAAAATATCCATCAACAGACCAATGGATACAAGGAATGTGGTACATGTATACAGTGGAGTACTACTATATCATAAAGACAGACAGATTTGAGTCATTTGTAGGTAATTGGATACAACTTGAGACCATTATGCTCAGTGTAGTGAATCAGACACAGTCGGCTAAATATTGTATGGCTTCTCTAATATGAGGAATCCAGAGTATAAATAAATAAGAATCAATTGGGCTAGACGTTGGAAGATGGCGGGGAAGGGAAATTGGTGCAATATATATGTGCACAAAAGCTTCAAATTCAATGTAACTGTTGGGTACATATACTGAGTAAAAATGTTTTATAAAGGAATAATACAACAATTTTTGAATATATGAGTTTTGGAAAATACAGAATTTCAAATTGCTCATAATCTTATTACTTAACTGTAACAATTTTTAGAATTTTATATGATACTTCTAATTTATTGAGTCTTACATTTATAGTATTGTTTTGGTTTGTTCTGTTCTGTTCTGTTTTATTTGAGACAGAGTCTCACTCTCTAGTCTAGGCTGGCCTTTAACTCACACCAATTCTCCTGCCTCAGCCTCCCAGGTGCTGGGATTACAGGCATGTGCCACTGTACCTGGCTTATGTGGTGCTGGGGGATCAAACTCAGGGCCTTCGGCTTGCTAGGCAAACACGCTAATCACTGTGTTATCCCTTCAGCCAAGTTATAATTTTTTTAAATTTTAAATAAATTTTATTGTGTACATTTATGTTAAGAATATATAGAGATAGCAAAATGGACACTATAATATAGCAAATGAACATCATTTGTCATCACAGTTACTCTTTGTTTTGATGGCAATACCGGCTAAAACCCAGGCATTTATCAAGAATCTCAAGTGTAGTACAACTTCATCACCTGCAGTCCCCATGTCACACATTAGATCCCTAGACTTGTCCCTCCTGTGTATCGGCAACTTGACATACTCTGGCCCACATATCCCCATTCTCCGCACCCCTGGAAATCACCGTTTTTCTCCATCTCTACGTATTTAACACACATCCCTTTTTAGATCCAATATTTTAGTAATCTGCGGTATTTATTTTTCAGGTATTATTTCATTTCATATAGTATTCTCCACTTGTATCCATGTTGCCACAAATGACAGGATTTCCTTGTTTAAGAGGTAGGAGAATGTTCCAGCGTGTGCATGCCGTGTGTGCCTGGTGTGTGTGTGTGTGTGTGTGTGTGTGTGTGTGTGTGTGTGTGTGTGTATCACAGCTTCTCCGTCCATTCATCTTTCACTAGGTGTTCATATCATTTCCATATGCTGACTCTTATACACATTGTTATAGTAAAAATAGAGAGCAGATATTGTTACAAAGGGATTTTATTTCCTGTGCTGTACACCCAGGAGAGATCTCCAGGGCATCAGGTACTTCTATTTGTAATTTCTCTAGAAGCATTCATACTACTTTTTCATAATGGCTACACTAGTCTACATCCACAACAGGGTACACACAAGGGCTCTCTTCATTCTGTGCCCTCACTGACATTTATTGACATTTTAAAAAGATAATTTTTCTAAATTTTATTTTAAAATGCTAAAATGCAAAATATAGAAATTATTTCTAACTGAACCCTATTCACAAGTGTAATACCTATTAATAATTAGATGCTAACTCTGCCAACTTGTTACTACATTTATACAAATGTTTTCACCAAAAAATACGATAAGACTTTATAATCACTATTGTTGTTACCTTGTGGGGTTTGTTTGTTTGTGTAAGGATAAAGTGATTCTACTCAATAAATATACAGCCATGTCAACATTCTTCAATGTTTGCAGAGTACAGTGCCAAGTATTTAAGCTATTTCCAGTTGCTTGCTATTATTTTTTAAAAATTCAATAAAAACAACTTTTCACACACAGTGCACATACATCCGATCATTTTCTGGAGCACACATTTCCAAAAATAGTTTTGCTGAATGAGGGTGTATGTCCTCTAATAATTTGCATCTGACAATGTCCCTTGCTTATACTGGAAACCATCAATGCTACAATTGAACACGATTCGTTTTGTCTTTAATTTGTGTTTTTTTATTTACAAATAACATTGAGCATATTAATGTTTACTGGCTACTTTATTGCTTTATTGTCTGCTCAGGTCCTCAGCATATTTTTCCATAAGAGGAATAATCATTGTGTTATTCGCTTGGAAGATGTCCTCATCGTCACATTTTTTCACATTGAGCAACACTTGTCCCTTGTCATCCTTCTTGTTTTACCTGGGTTTTATACTCTCTTTTGCCATTTCAAAAATTTAAATATATCAATATATATTTTTTCTTCATTCATACTTCAAAATTTCTTCTTTTGCCCTAAGATTTTGTGGTTTTCATCTACAATTTCTTTCAAGTGTTTTTATTTCACACTTTTACATTTTTAATCTACATGCGATTGATTTTTCTATACAACATGAGGTAGGACTGTAGCTACTTTCCCCAAAGACTAAGTCAGTTTTTTCCAGCACCATTTATTTAATCACATCTCATCTCCCTCTGACTTGAGATAACATTCATTTTTTTTCATATTATTACATATAGTGGAATCTATTTTTGAACTTTCTAATCTATTTCATTCTCTGTTTACTATTGCACAAAGGCTACTTGAGTTTTAACTTATCAACTCATTTAATTCCTAGTGATTCTTGATTAAGTTCATGTTCCTAGTCATAACAATTTTTTTTAATTTGGGGAGGGAGGGAGGCTATTTTATCCTATCATTGAGTCTCAGAACAAGTTCCAATACCCCGCCCCAAAATTTCTATTTAAATTTTGACATAAATTGTATTAAATGTGAAAATTAAAAATGCAAGTGCCATTTTGCAAGCTAATTAATTAACTGACAATACTGGAGACTCAGTTCAAGGCCTTTGCACTATGGTGCTCCATGTGTCATATTATTTTTAATTTGAGACAGGCTCTCACTAAGTTGTCAAGTTAGGCTCAAACTTGCCATCCTCCTGCCTCAGCCTCCCAAAGTGCTGGGATTATAGGTGTGCACCTCCATGCCTGGATAAAATTTTATTTTAAAGTTAAAATACATAATGGCAAAATCGAGATGTTAAAGAAGAAAAGATTTATGTATTTTATCAGAAATTTCAGTAGTTTGAAGAAATTTTATTACAGTTTGGTCAAACATTTGGCAGATGAGAAAACACAAGGTGTTAACGGTACTGTTGTGACTGTCCTGACACAGACGAGGTGTGCTATCAGAACAAGGCGGTGATGACCACTCCACCACCGCAGCGGCTAACGTTTCGTGAACATTCGTCACACAGTAGGCACAAGTATTTTACACAGATTTTCTAATTTTTTTCCTTCAGTTTGAATAGAACCCCTTACTTCAAAGTTGCTAGGAGTAATTTATGGGAGAGCAGATAAGTACTGACATTATTAAAGATTTCTTGCCAGAAAGCAGTAATAGCATAGACTCATTCCAAATTTCAAATCAAATTTTTTTAAGGGCAAATACATTCTCTATCTCTGCTGGCTTAAAGTTACATAAACAGAATTTATGTGCCCAGTGACCTCACTTCATTGATTTGACAGGGGTAATTCCTAGGTAAGAATGAACTATTTCTCTAATGTATCGAATACATGCTTCCACGACAGCATATTTTCTTCATTTCTTTAATTAAATGGACAATGCATGAAAATCAAAGCAGTTCTCTGCAGTAGGTGATCTGTCCTCGACTCTGTGTGTATCAAACACACATGCATAAACATATACACACACGTTGTTTTTTTAATTAGCAACAGTAAAAGGTTAGGCTAAAAACATTGATCCTAAAACTTTCCAGAAAAAAATAAATTGCCCAGATGATACTGGAGGAGAGAATCCTGCTCCAGTAGAAGAAAGAGGCGCAGCAAGCTCCTTCCCAGAGCACTCAGTTCAACGTCTCAGGGGGCACTTTGGAAGCACAGACAAAGACCCACTTGGAGGCCTCATTGGACACTGTTTGCACTGCCTGGTACGTGAGGGTGAGTCACCTTTCTCCGGAAGGTCACTCCTCTTCCTGAGCTGGCAACTTGAAGCCTGCCTATGTAGAGGTGAGGGAGAAAGAAGACACCAGGCCACCACATCAGTCTAATGGGCCCGAGCAATCAATGGGGTGGAGGGTCACAGCTAGGTCGCCCTCACGTTCAACTCCCTGGGCAAGTCCTGCCTGGACTCAAAGGTTAGCTCCGTGCTTACTTAATTGATGGGATGCTGTAGAGGGCAGTACGGGAACACAGGAGCTTGGGAGTCAGCTCGTCAGTTTGGCTCCTGAAAGCCCAATCTGACTTCTCCAAATTTTAATTTAGACATCAGTATGGTGAAGGTGACAAACTTCCCTTGTAGGTTGAGTAGTGTATGATCTAATGGAAAACAGCACGTGTGCTAAGTGACTGGCACACAGTAAGCACTCAATAAATGAGAAACATTATTGTGCTTCTCTATAGGAAGTAACATTTTTCTCATTTTCCTCCAAAAATCAAACCTCCCTTGCTCTTGAGTCTATTTCTAAATGAATGACAGGATCTCAGAATTGAAAGGGCTTTCTGAACATTAAGCCTTTCTTTCATACTATGTCCTCAAAACTTTAAGGTAGAAACATATTTTCCCCATTTTATTGATATGTATTAGCGCAAAAGCTAAGGTTTACAATGAAGTTGAGGATTTTGTGCACATACGTATCTTGTCAAGGTGACAAGGACTTTCCCACTCTCCTTTTGTCCCTCCCCCACACCCACCCCTCCCTCCTCGCCCTACCCCCCTGTTTCACTTTGTTATAACAAACAAGTAGCCCTGGTACAGGGAACTCAAGACAATCTTCCTCTTCACATCATATAAAAATCACAGTTCTAACCACTTTACATATACATCCTATGTCAACTTCAAGTGGTTCTAATACTTTTTTCAGGTTCAATGCCAGTTAACAGTTTGCAAATTTGTTTATCTTCATATTGCTGCCTTCAGGATATAAACTCTACCACATACCTTATTATAAAGAAAGAAAAATTTACTTTCGGGATACTTATCTGCATCAGCCAACATGTATTCAAGAAAAGAAGGAAAGCTCACATCACCTCATGGTAGTGGGCGTGTTGGGTGTACGAATGTACCTATGCGTGCAGGCACCATGAACGCACATGAGACCTTGTATAGAATTTCACGGTACAGTACAAAACAAAAGCATGGAGACACTTTTCCAAAAATTACAAGAATTTCAAGACATCTCTAGCATTCCACCATGCTCACAGTACTGTACAACCATACAGGGCTCGCATCCTGGAAGCCAGCTCTGCCTAACACACACAGCCCTGGCACCAGAGTGGCTCTGCCTAGCAAAGGTTTGTCAGCAATACGGACTGGGAGGAGAACTTCTCAGACTGGAGTGCATCTTTTTATCTGTCACTGCTAAAGCACTAACAATAAACCAGAAACGTCGACTCAGGCAAATTGAAACTGGCTTTAGTTCAGAATTGAATCAAGCTAAGATTAACTCAAATTGATTAAGTCTTGTCCTAATTTCTACCTAGACACTACCTCTGATGTTCCCAGCATCAGAAGAAAATGATATACAGGTAGGAAAAATACCATTGTACCCATTTAGGACATCACTATAAAACTGAAAGAAAAAAATATGTAACCTCTGAGGGAGTATTATGGCTTTAGCCAAACTAAATATCCAAAGTATCCATTTGTCTTAAGGCAAAGCTAAAGTGGTTTAAGGCCCAATTAGTAAAGCGACTACATTAATTACAAGTTCGGTTTTATTACAGCTGGTGAGTAGGTGATTAGGTGGCTTACTATTTTCCAAGTAGTCTAATCTGATTTATGGGCCAAGTGACTATTACTGTTTGCTTAGGGGAGACTTATACCAATCACAGTTTCAGTGAAGTTGCCCAGTCTGCCCACTAGAATATAGTGAAAAATTCGATAAAATAAGCTGAATTTAAATCTTAAAGTTTTCTACATGAAAAATGAGTAATATGTACAAATGACAAAAATATATATTATAAATCCAAATAAGTAACGCATACAAATGACAAAAATATAGAATTTTATATTTAAATGATTCAATTCATTGTGTTAAAAAAACTATCATTGCAGGTATCATTTTTTCTGAAAATGAAAAGCTCTAAATTAAGAGGTAAATTACGTGAGCATAATGAAATAAAAAAATAGAAGATAGTAGTGCCTGCCTAAACCCAGTCATACGTTCTATATAATAAGGCATGAATAACAACCTACCACCTGTTTTAACTCCTAATACCCTCACACTAGGAAATGCTGATACTATGGGAGAGGCTGTGCTAAGCCTGACTCACTCAGTACTTTTTCAGGGCATTTAAAACCAACCTCAGAGATTTTTTCTGCAATAGCTAGTATAGGTTCTAGCACCATTTTTACCCTAAGATCTAACAGAATCTGTGCATTTTGAAAGGAAGTTTTAAACTATGTTTAACTTTTACAGGTGATGGGAACCTTCAAGATGGAGTCTAAACCTCTAGACAAACCCCACTGGAAAGACATTGCCCTGTATGCTCCCATAAGTGCCCCAACCTGGGGTAAACTGAGCCTATCTAGCCAGTGTGTGCTCATATGGCTTAGGCAAGCCAAGGAGGAAAGTCTGTCTTGCTCAGCTGTGAAAGAGTTGTTGAGCTAGAGAGCCAACAAAAAACAAAGCACTTAGTGAGTTGCTACGGTGGGTCAGATCTGGGCTATACACTTTTCAGATACCTCCGCACACAATGCTTGGTACCAACCTGCAAGGGAGAGCAGACTGACCATATGAGCAAGGCACAGGAGACCTGAGCACATTTTCCAAGGACACAGCAAGTGATCAAGCCGAGACTGAAGCCAACATCCATTGTCCCGAGACCATAATCTTTTAATAATGCCACAGAAGATATTTCTGCAATGGTATTATCATTACATGTATTATAACATCTTACCACGTGAAGTGTACTGTATCTAGTTATATAGGTAGGATATCTATAATAAAAAAACATGCTAGTTGCTAATTATGAAATCTATTTGGATTAATTTCCACACCAATATCTTCCTACCACATTGAACAAATGAAAGTCAAATATCAAAATAAAAAAAAAAGTTAGCTCTGTTCTCAACAGATATGGTAACCACAAGTATTTAATTATCAGTAATGAATTATAAATAACATCAGCTTAATAAATTTTTTCTATTAAAAAGACTGAATTATTGACATTTGAAAGCCCAATTTTGTATTTTAATACTAAACTATGAAAGCGCACATATAATTAAAAACCAAGTGTTTAAGACCAGCATTTAAATATATATATATATATATATATATATATATATATATATATATATATATATATTCTAGAGACTGGAGAAATAGCTCAGTGGTTAAAGTTGTAAGCCAAGCCTGGGGTTCAATTCCCCATTACCAGATAAACTGGGCATGATGGCACACAACTATAATCCCAACACTCAAGAGGCTGAGGCAGAAGGATGGCTGTGAGTTTAAGGCCTACGTGGGTTATAAAGAGAATTTAGGACAATCCTGGGCTACAAAGTGAGACCCTGTTCAAAACAATGTTTTTAAATTTTTTAGAAAGGAAAACACTGCCATCTCTTTAACTAGATATCCAGCCATTTAACCAAAGAGAGTTTCAAACTCAAGCCAAGGCAACAGCGACCCTTTGCCCAATTTTCACACATACTCAACCAATGAGGGTGAGAGAGAAAAAAATTGTGATGTGTCTTTTCTTTCTCATTGCTTAAACATTACTTTCCTTTACAGAACACTGAATCTCTCTCCTCTGAGAACAAGGCTATTTATGTTAGCAGTTTGCCTTTCCTTCTCCCTGCCCTGAATTGTGTGTGTGTGTACGCACACACACATTATTATTGTTATTATTATTTCTAAACCCCTTGAGAGCAAGCCAAGTAGATAATTTCCTGAATTTTTAAAAATTATTCAGAGTATTTTTTATGAACAAATGTGTTATCATGGAAGGACAAACGTGAGAAAGGTAGGAGGATTGAAAATGACCAAGACACATGATCTGCATGTATCGATTACCCACAGTGAAATCATTATTTTGTATCACAAACATGCAATAATAAGAATGCAAATCATTTAATTATCAAAACTTTGAAAAGAAGTGTTATCTCACCCAATGATGATATAATTATCAAAATCAGAAAATTGTCCATTGATATAATACTCATATTTGTACCATATTCCAATTTTGCCTGTTTGTCATTTATGGAAGTTTCCCCCTTGGTTCAGGACCCAGCCCAGGGTCACATATTGTACTCAGGTACCACATCTTGTTAGTTTCATTTAATCTAATCAGCTTTTTTATTTTTTTTGAGGGAAGATGAGGATGACAGGGGTTTCCGGATCTTAAAAAGAAATAGGCCAGTTATTTTGTGTGTGTCTCTCAACTTGGATTTGCATGGTGTTTTCTCATGATTTGATTAGATTTATATTATGTATTTCAAACAGTAATATCACAAAAATGACATTGCATACTTCTCAGGCATCATATAAGAAGGCTCATGTCAGTGGTCCCATTAATGCTGATAGTCACTTTGATCACCCGGCAAAGATGGCATCTGTCCATCGTTCCATGCAACATTATTCTCTCCCTTATGTAATTAATAAATAAAGTAAGAAGACACTTTTAAACTGTCCTTTGAATTTTGAATCCTGTTCTTTATCAAAATGTTACCCACAATTCTTAGCATTTATTAATGATTCTTTCCTGGCAATTATAACATGGTAGGGTTTATTTTTTAAATGTCATTAGCCCTCTTTCCGTAGTTGTATTTCTACCGTGGGAAGAAATGTTCTCTTTGTCCCCAACACCATTTATTTGTGTATTTATTCATTAATGATACACAAATAATAATTCTAGTTTAGTGTTATAATTCATTGATTTTTTTTTGAGATTCAAGTTTACAAACACTTTAGTTCTGGTGTTAGAAGCAAGAGCCATTTCTCGAATACCAAGAAACTAAGCCAGCTTTGAGTATAAAAGAAATTGCCCAGAAAGTAAAAAAAAAAATTGTTTTTGATTTCCTGTTTTCAAAAAAAGAGCCAGATGTTAATACAGAAAGCTTAGAGAAAATGTCAAAAATAGAAAATTAAAAATTACCATACAATTGGATTTTGATGAGAAAGAGACAGGCCTTGTAATTATATTCAAGAGTCCAGAACTAGCTGTGCTTTCAAGATATCTTGAACTCCTTTTACATTTCATATTTTGGGGCACTTTTTCAAATGAAGACAGAATATGAATACACGGCCTTTAATCAGACCAGTCACTCATCCTAGACCAGTTGCATACACATTTACTGAAATGCTGCTAAAAGTCCCATAGTTATAATTATTGTTAATTCAATTTAACATAGTCACTTTAAATAGAACTCCAATCCTTCTCTTTGTACATAAGAAAAAAATGTAGTAATTTAATTTTTGAATTTTTTTTTTTATTTCTTCATTTTTGAACATCAAGTGTTTCTTGTTTGCAAGCCTGAGATCTTCCATTCGGACCTAGAGTTTAACATGGATGTAGTACTAGTCTTTTTTCTCAACAGTAGCACCAAACCTTGCCATTCCCAATTAAGTAACTAGCATTTACTGAACACCTACTATTTACCAGTCATATTGCAAAATCTTTCTATTCATTATTAAATTTAACTCTTTAAATCACCCATATAAATAAATTCACACTGACTAAACATCCCACAGGTTGGTGTGTATCTTGGGCAAGAAATTGTGATAGAGGTCCAGCTTAAGGTCATGACCAATGTGTTTGTAATGACCCTGTGAGGAGTGGAGGGTCTCCTCCATTGATGTAGAAATAAGAAGCCTTTGATGACAGCCCACCACATGATGTATTCTGTATGACCTTCTGAGCCATTCTAAAGAAAATCCACTTCCAGAAACAGGAATCTAACCCGGGCTGCTTCAACTGTTCAGGCTCCAAACTCCAGGTTTATCTTGGATCTGTATCTCTCCCACTCCTTCCTTTCCACTTAACTATATTTAATTAGGTATCACATCCTCTATCAGCTCTGTCTCCAAACTGTTTCTCAAATCCACCTTCTTCCTCCTCCTAACCCTCCACGAGAGACATTCCTCCCTACTCTACCCAGCTTGCTGAGTTCTGCACTTCCACCTCTTGGTCCCATCCATTCTTCATACCTACAGTAGACAAGTTGTCTCAAACAGCTTGGATCATGGCATTCACCTGCTCAGAAACCCTTGAAGCTCCTCCATGGCTTGCTACCTAAAATACTTATCTTCCAACTTGGTTTTCAGAGTCACCTAGCACGTTGTCATTACCACTTCTTCCCCTCCCCTCATGCCATATGCACTGTTACACTTGCAATTTCCTAAGCCACCTCTCCGTGGTGCAAGCTGCTGCTTGTACTCAGTCTGTTCTTCTATCTGGAACATTTGTCTTCCACTTCTTTCTCTTTCCTACTCCCCAATCCTCACAAACTGTCACTGGTCTCAATTTCTTCTTATCATAGACGTATCTGTTTAGTGAGAATCAGGCCAGGTTGAAAGGGATCAAACCAGGCTGTCAATTATCTATTACATAAGGGATATTTCAAAACCTGTTGTCCATAAGGGCGCTGTCTTAGCTGGATTTAATGTCTCCTTCCCACAAAAGCATGTTTCATTCTGCTTATTATTCTCTTACTGTACTTTTTGAATTCTGTCCTGCATTAAAACTAATTGGATATGCCTCCATCTATTCCACCACACTCTGGATGCTTAAGAAATGAAATCTACCTTAGCTATCTTTGTCTCCTCATTGGCGTATGTTGAAATGAGCCTCCAGTTGCTGGCAGAAAATTTGGTCATTGTAGAGAAGTGGTGACCTTTTTATTCATCTAATGCAAAAATATATCAAATATGTGTATTTGGTTTATACACACAAGTCTATATGTGCCAAATTAGACTTACTAACTACTTAGCTAGTGAAAACTCATTCATTATTTTCAAAATATTGGCTTTTGACACTAATGATAAATTTTACAACAAACTAAAAATCACTTAAGATTTGAAATACGGAATATGTAGGACCTGTATGATTTTCTTCAGTTACAAGATAAATAGGGAGATTTAAGACACAGGATGAAGTTGATACCTTATACTATAAGCAGGACTGTAACAAATAACATGAAAGATGATAGCTGCATAAAAAAATAAAGTGAGTAAAGACATGCCATTTTTCATTTATCAGTAATCAAAAATTACAAATTACAAATTAAAAATGCAATTTTGAGAGTTTTCTATTACTCTATGTTAGTGATACATCTTGGGTACATTTATCTTTTCATGCTCATGTGAGAACTGACTTATTTTGAAATGATATTTCTATTTACCAGCACAGCAGAATCGCGATCACCACATTTCTGTTCAGCTTCCTGTGTCTACTTTTTTGAAAAAGATTTTTTTTTTCTTGAGACAGGGTATCCCTCTGTAGTTCAGGCTAGTCCTGAACTCACAATGGAGCCCAGGCTGGCCTTGAACTCAGGGTAATCCTCCTGCCTCAGCCTCCCGAGTGTTGGTATTACACGCATGTGTCACAACACCCGGCTTATGTGATGCTGGAGAATCAAACTCAGGTGTTTAAGAGTTTGACTTAGTACTTGCTAGGAAAGCACTTTAACCACTGAGCCATTCCACCCTTCATTTATTTATTTACTTATTTGTTTATTGTAAATTTTGGGGAATCAAGGAGCATCTATGCCCACACCTTTCTCAGAGGTTCTTTTTTTTTTCTAGTTGACCACAGCCCCTCTTCCTACCCTGTCACTCATGTTGGGCCCTTTTTTATGGCATTATTTTGTGCATTTAATAAGAGAGACACGTGTCTATAGTCATTCTTTTGTGTTTGGTTGATTTCAGTGATTATTATGGACTCTGTGGCCCCATTTTTGTTAAAAGCCCTCATAACTGTCTTTGTTTATGGCTGCATAGTATTCCATTGTATACAGGTACCACATCTTCTTTAACCATTCCTCTATGGATCGGTAGGTAGATTGTTTCCACGATTTGGCTATTACAAATTGTGCCGATATAAACACAGATATGCACGCATCTTTTTGGTATGGTCACTTTACTTCTTTTGGGAACATGCCCAGTAGAAAGGTTGCTGAATCAAATGGATTTCCATTCTCAGCTTTCTAAGGTACCCGCAGACTGCTTTCTGTAATGGTTGTACCAGATTCCATTCCCACCAGCAGTGGAGTGGAGTTTCTATTTCCCACATCTCACCAACATTTTTTTTTTTTTGAGTTCCCGACGTAGACCATTCTCAATCGGGTGAGGTGAAACCTCAACATTGTAAAAAAGCATTTTTTAACTTATCCACTTTTTCAAATGTAATACCCATTTTCAAGTCTATGAGTTGATAGACTTATAAGTCAATACAAATCTTCTGGGAAGCAGAAGGTGTTATCAAAAATTAGTCAATAGTTTTAAGACTTGTTAAATTTATTACCACAAAAGACACGCCGCCATTAATCCCCCCCTTCCGCACGCTCCCCTCATTGTAAGCACAGCTCCCCGCCGTCAGGCGCATGCGCACTCACATTCCCTTCCCCGCTCCCCTTCTCTTTTCGGGATCTCTCTCTCTCATCCATGTCCTCCATATGCTGTCATGCGGCCTCAGTGTTCTGAATCTGTTCAAGACATGTCTCTTCCACAGTCATGGTGACCTTGGAGAAGACCCATGAGCCACACACTGCAAGGTCCAACTAATAAGGTGGACGATGACGCTTTCAGGAGCCTGCCTTCCTGTCGGATGGCAACAGGCATGTCTGTTACTCACACACCATGAAGACACAAAAGAGTACACCCAGAACTGCCTTAGAAAGAGGCAAAAGCATAGGGTTAAGTATGTGTGAAATGAGAAATAGTTTGAGAGAGATTAATGACAATGTGCTTTTCCTGTAACAATTTTTTTAATTTATGTATTAACTGTATATCTTAATCTAACCATGTATCTTGGTGACATACACCAAGAGTTTTGGAAAAATTCTTACTATTTAGCCTAATGATCCCACCCCTGGGAATTTATGATGAGAAAATAATCAGAAATACAGATTAAAGAACATGGCCAATGTATTAGCCACTTTCCAGTACATGGAACAAAACACCTAACATCCATAATGTTTAGAGGACAGGCTTATTTTAGCTCACAGTTTAAGGAAGTTCAGCCCCCCGCTGGCTGTCTCCAAGGCAGAAGCAGTATGGCGGAAGGGCAGGAGAAAAGAAAGCTGCCGGACGGACTCTCCGCAGCCAAAAGCTAGGAAAGAAGGGGTCAGCCTGGAATGCAAGCGACCTTCAGGTCACGCCCGAGTGACCCCTCCTCCACCGAGGCCCCGCCTGCTACCAGCTCCTGAACTCACCAATAGATTAATCCACTGAGGAGTGTGGCACCCCGTGATCCCATCCCTTTCCAAAAGTCTCTGAACATGCAAGATTTTGGTATCTAAACATATCTAAACATAGCAGTCAAGAATTCTCATCAAGCATTATTCATAACAATAAATATTGAAAAAGATAAATCATTAAAAATGAAATAAATTATGTAACATTCATAGAGTGAAATATTTGTGCAATCTTCAAGAATAACATTTTCAAAAGCTATTTAATAATGTAAGAAAAGACCAAAGGTAAAGGAATATAAAACTATACATAGGATCTTACTTTAGTGAAAATTATTTGGTAAGATAAAAGGCGATTACTTTGGATACATTCATGTTTTCCATTTGTACATGGACAAAATAGTTTATCCTTTAAAACCCAAAATGGAAATAAAAATTGATACTTAATTGTCTAGGAACCAAGACTCAAAAACAAAACAAGTCAGTTTTTTATTTCCTCGGAGAGTGAAACGACTAACTTCAAGAAACCACCAGAATGCTGCTGTAAGCTCCCATTTCAAAGAAATTGTGTGGTGTTTGTAATGGATAAATTTGAAGAGACAGCCAATATTATTCTCATCTGTGATATATCATTTCTGCTTCTGATATGATCTTTAAAAAGAAAAAAACCCACTTTCACTTCCTCTTTTATTTTAACTCTCTACAATTGTACAACACCATTCAGTGAGGGAAAAAAAATAGCCTTAAAACTATGTGCCTCGTTATTTCACAGCTATTAACCATAAATAATAATCTCATAGTTTTGAGATTATAAATTATTCATATGAAAGTAAAGCCAAATTATTAAAAGACACTAGATGGATCTGTGGCCTTGTATGACAGCCACTGGCTTGAATGACAGCCTGAGAAATTCTGTGGTCCAAGCCAGTGTGGACTAGGCAAGACACACTCCTCTCCTCCTCTCAACGAAGGTGCTTTGGCTTGAAATCGGAGAAACCACATTTCTGAGAAGAAAAGAGGCATTTTCTCCTTTCTGGAGCTTCTGTTTGAGGAGTTTAGCACACCGTGAAAAATACAAATAGTCTTAATTCTTCACAGTTACCAAGTTGTTTTCATAGTTTATTAAACCCAAATACTTGCCATTTTTCTAGAACCGCTGAGATACCTGAAAGTTTTCTTGCAACATAAAAATACCTTCAAGTCTATCTCCAAAATGAAAAACATTTATTTACAGTGTAATACAGAAAATTTTCTTCCCATATTTGAGAAAATAACATTTTACTAAGTGGTATGAGAATCAAAACAAAAACTGCAAAAAAAAAAATCAGAATGTGACTCTCTCCTCAGATTACATTCACTTAGCAATAGTTGACCTCACTCTGAGTTCTCAGCATTCCCTCTCTGTGAAAAGCCACATCTTTGCTCAGCTTGTAGCAAAAGATGCTAATTTGGTCACATGTATTCCTTTTAATGCAAAGAGTGAATTGTTTTTAGACCACTGGTGATTAATGTGGGTATTGATTACCTGATCAATAAGGCCACAGTGTCTAATTATTGATAATCCCTTTCCAAATGAAAGATCGAGTGTAAGGAGTCCTAGTTACAGAGTTCAAAATATAAAGTGATTCAATGTGATGCCCAGTAATTGAAAGTCAAACTAATCTCATAAATTAAATCACAACAATCCATAACATTTACCTG
Organism: Ctenodactylus gundi; assembly: GCA_004027205.1. Classification (NCBI taxonomy): domain Eukaryota; kingdom Metazoa; phylum Chordata; class Mammalia; order Rodentia; family Ctenodactylidae; genus Ctenodactylus; species Ctenodactylus gundi. The sequence continues at coordinate 51,352 of PVKB01003188.1, read as the reverse complement.
ATAAATCCTTTGGAAGCTGTGTTTAACTTTCACTATTCTGTATTTTTCCCCCTTTACAAACCCCTCTGAATGTCTAAAAGCACATGACTTGTTGAGGGATGTAAAATCATTCCAAAGTGATGTGTCCTTATGGAGTCAGGGATCCAGTCGCACAACACTGACGGTCTGTGTTTACACGAATCGCTTCTCTCTATCGCCTCATAGAAGGAAGAGTTAAATACTTGCCATGAATGCTCAAGAGAATGAAGGCTGTCTCTAATACTTAGACTCTGAACAGAACTTCAAAGATCATGTAATCTCTCTTTTACTCTCTACAGGCAGTTTAAAGGACTTGAGGATTGTTACCTAGCCAGCCAGAGGCAGGACAGAACTGAGGACACAAGCTTGTCAATGACCATTGTCCCTTCCTAACGACATACAGATTATGTAAGCATTACCTTGCAACACGGTCAAAAATTTATTAATATAGTCAACTGCTGTAGTTTGCAATAAAAATAAAGCAACTTTCACAATCTGAAACAGAGCTTAGTTTGAATTTCCACAGGTGACATGGAGGTAGGCTGCAAGACAGGGCGATCTTGGTAATGAAAAATCACTACATCTCTTCCCATGTGAGGTTACCTTATGCTCTTTTGAGTGCATGAACCATTTGGAAAATGTCTTCTTCCTCTCTTTCTCCTCCTCAGTGAACCTAGGAGGAGCTTATGCAGTCCCAGAGCAAAGGAACAGGAACATCTCAGACTGTGTGGGGTTTAGGTTGCCTGTTAGAATTCAATGAAATCTGCCACTGGGTGGCCAGTCTGGTGCCCGGGAGGACTTTATTGGCCACTGCTAAGGTACAGCTGCTCCTGTCTAATAATGTTTTTCTTCTTCTTTGTTCATTTATGTTTTTTTTTATTTTGACACCATTGATCCATACAAAATAATCTACATAATGCATGTTAACTTAGCATAATAATGAATAATGAACACTCAAGCACATACTACCAGCATGACACATGGGCTATAATCCCTGCTGTTGAAGTTACCTGCCAATCCCTTCCCACCCTTCCTGCCTGCTTCCCTCGAGGTGTTAGTCACTTTCTTAAGTGTCCCATTTATCATCTGTTGCTTGTCTGAACGAATTTGCAATATCAGTATATGCGCCTTAAAATACTGGGTTTTTTTTCCATTTTGCTTGTTTTTTGAATATTATGTCAGGGTTCATACTGGAGGTCTGCCTTGTGGTTTGCTTTTTTCTCTCAACATTCTATAATATATTTTATTTATTCTTATCTCTATAAATTCTTAAGGCAAAGCCTAAATTGGTGATAACAGGGTCCCTGAGGAATCCAGACTACATTATTTTTCTTACTTTTCAGCCTCAAAGAATCTCCCTCCTTCCCACAGTGGTGAACCTTCTCCACTCTGTTATCTGGTGAGAATATCTCTCTGTCACATTCTCTCCTCTCTGCACCAAGGCTTATAGGGAAACTATTGTAATAGGTTAAGCAAACCTGACTGTTTATATACAAGGTGGAGCATTGTAAAATTTAGAATAACGTCATTTTTATGTGAAATCCAAGCTTTTGGGAGCTTCTCTTTCTAGTTAAAACTGAGTAGCTTATATCAACTCAGACTTCACACCAAAAATATCTATAAAAACTACAAAAAGTTTTCTTAAACCACTGCCTGAAGCCATTTGCAAACAACATCTTCTCATGGGTCCCCGACTTGAGAAGCCATAATTCCAGAGAAAAGAGTGTTGAGGTGACCTTGACTTCCTGTGCCTCCTCTCCTCAAAAGGCCTCTACTAATTTGTTAAAGGCTTATGTGAGCATCCGGAAGGACATAAGCAACACAGAGCTCTTATGAACAAGTAATAAGTATCCTGGTGGGGAAAAATTAATACTGACCCTTTATACCATCTACAAAAATCAATTGTAGATAGATTTTTTAATATAATGAGAAAAATATTCAGGTGTGGCAGTGTAGGCTTTTAATCCCAGCTCGTGTGAAGCTGAGACAGGAGGATCACATTCTAGCCCAGTATGGACAATTTAGCAACTTAGTGAGCCTCTATCTCAAAGTAATGTATATATAAAATGGATGGAGATGTAGCTCAAAGCAAAAGTCCTGTGTTCAGTCCCCAGTTCCCCAGCAATACAAACTAAAACCACAGGAAGCACCAATTGCAGTTCAGATGCAACCAAATAGCAGGAGCACTGACGTTAGAATGCTTGCCTAGCAATCGCAAGGCCCTGAGCTCGATTCTCTATCACCATATAAACCAGGCATGGTGGCTAACGCCTGTAATCCCAGTACTTGGGAGGCTGAAGCAGGAGGATTGCCATGTGTTTAAGGCCAGCCTCTGCTGCATAATGAATCCAGAACTAGCTTGAACTACAGAGCAAGGCCCTGTCTCAAAAAAAAAAAAAAATCACAGTAATAAATACTGACACCTGAACTTTTCATTCATTATATTGAGAACAAATGATGACATATTCATAAAATAAAATGCTATACATCAGTGCAATTAAAACAAGCTAAGTTTTAGAGAGAAATCCAGATATAATTTCCTATTTCCAGAATGAGTCATTTTATAGAAACAACAATCTGACTGGCTTGTCATGCTCTCTTGACCTTGATCTCCTTAGGAGATACATACATGCACTTACTGTGTAAAAAACAGCCAAGCTGTAACATTCGCCTTTTATAACATTGGCACCACAGACTGCACGTACTTTATAGAACCAAATGGGTGTGATAGTGAAAGTTACGGGGTGTGAGGAGGGTGCAGGAGCGGGAAAAGCAGAAACAGAAAGAGACTGTAATGCTGATGGGATTTGTATGTGTACAAAGCACCCAAGCTTATTGTAACCATGACGTATCACATAATGTGTGTGTGTGTGTGTGTGTGTGTGTGTATACATTTATGGGAAAAAATCTTTTTTAAAAACCCATCAAGCTGAACACTTAAGAAGTATGTGACTTTTTTGTAGGTATGTTATATTTAATTCATTAGTTTACTCTTTAAAACGAGCCCATCATTTGAGACAATTATCTTAATGCAGATCAGAAGCCCTATTTCAGATTTCAAAAGCCCAATGTTGAACATCTTTCTCTTTTCATTCTGTTGCAAGAGTCCTCTGCTTCCCCAAAGCATTGGATGCCTCTGGCTGGATAGGAGAAGAATCGTGTAAAAGGAAGTACAAAAAGGAAAAGAACAGTAATATATTTCAAAAATATTATCCCTGTTACATTCTTCATAAAACCCAGAATCAAAAGAACAGAAACAGATGTAAATTAAAACTGTGATATAAATCTTCAAGATAATGGCAAAAAGTATCTTTGAGAGGCTATGCTTCATGGTAATGAGCACGTTTAGAAATAGACATTCTATAGTACTGGTACATGTATTCCAGAGGAAGATCTGGAAAAAACTTTTCAAAAGTGCATACTATTTGACCCTGAAATGCCCTTTCTAGGATTCTGACTTGAAGAAAAGAGGAACTATGCAGTGTTTTATCTACAAAGCTTTTCTTACCAATTTTGTTTAAAATGTAAAGGATTGTGGAAAAATGTGTCCAACACAAGAGAAATTGTAACATATTCAAATATGAAATTGTAGAAAACTATATGTTGAGGAAGAATAATAAACCCAAGGCCTTTGCTCTGATCTACATCCCCAGATATTTTAGTATTTTTTTTGTTTGTTTGTTTGTTTTGAGGCAGGGTTTTGCTAAGTCACCAATTTGCCCTGGCTAAGCTTGAACTTACAATTCTCCTGCCTCAGCCTCCCAGAGTACAGAGCTTTACAAAGCTGGCAACACTATCCTCAGCTTAATTTTTAATTGACAAATAACAAGTGCATATATTTATGAGGTAAAACGTGATGATTTGGTATACACACACACACACACATTGTGGAGTGATTATATCAAGCTGATTGACATGCCAATCATCTCATATCCTCATCATTTTTATAGTGAGAACACTTAAAATCTATTAAATCTATTCTAAAACAATTTTGAAGTACACAGTATGTTTTGTTAGCCACAGCGACCGTGCTGTGCAGTAGCTGTTGAAATCTCATTCATACCGTGTAACTGAAGTTTCATGCCTTTGGTCAACTTTTCTCACTGATCATCTCCCCACCCTCAGTCTGGAGTCATGAATCTTCTATTCTTTGTTTATATAAATTCAAATTTTATATACTAGTTATATACTAGCTTATTTCACATAACATAATTTGATATTATAATACCTTCCAAGTTCGTTCATGTTGCTGCAAAGACATAATTTTTTTAAGACGGGATCTCTCTCTATGAGCCAGGCTGGTCCTGAACTCACTCTATAGCCCAGGCTGGCCTTGGAGTCAGAGCAATCCTCCTACCTCAGCTTCCCAAGTGCTGGAATTACAAGCATATTTCCACCACACCCAGCAAATTTAATTATTAGGTAGTGCTGGGGAATAAAACTAAGTCCTTGCTCATGGTAAACAAACACTAGAACCTCTGACTCCAGCCCTGTAATCTCCTTTTTTCTTAAGGCCAATGATATTCTAACATAAATGTAACCCATATCACCTTTAGATATACCAAAATTATAACTTGTGGTTAAAAGCAGTAGCACAGATATTGGAAACAGACTTTCTGAATTAAAATCTTAGCTCTACCACTTTTAAGATTGGTTAGATAAGGAATGTCATTTCATTTCTGAGACTCACTCAAAAATGAAGGAGTAACAGTAAATATGCTCTGTGTTGGTGCAGTGTGATGGTGTAACATTGCTAGGACAGGGTCTGCCTAGCAAAAGTTCTCAAGAAATATTTACTATTATTTTTAATATAAAACAACTCACTTCTCAACTATGTAACATAAGCTTAAATAATTTCTGAAAATATCTAAGCCTCAACAGACTCAAACTCAGGATTTACATGGCAGAGAGAACGTCGATCAGCTCAAAGCATACTACAAGTTGGAAATTTAAACATTGAACAATTAATTACTTGGTTTATCTTTTCAACTTGGATAACTAATATAGGTCATTAAAACTCTTTTCCTCAAGAATATTTTTCTTTTAAAATACATTTTATTATCCTTTTTATTATCCACTTCATTCTACTACTGAAGTGTAGATTTCCTGCATCCCACGTGACTCAGCATCCACCTAAGCTCGTACCTTCCTGGAATCTACTGATTGTGACTTCAGAAGAACAGGACAGAGCAACACTGCTTGGAAGTGATGTAGGCACTACAGAGGTCATGTTTGACAATTATTTTTGCCCTGCCAGTCTCTAAGCTCATGGATTATTTACATAGTGCTTTACAATTGCTAGGTCAGATCATATAATTCTCTCTCCAATTTTCATGGTTGGTTAGATAACTCTAGTTTAGCTAAATGTAGCTATGCGCAGCTATCGTTAAGCTTGACCATTTAAATTATGAGAATTCTCTGTGCACATCAAGCAAGGGGCTATGTGAAGCCTGAAAGGAACTGCTCTGCCTAAAATCCATGGTCACTGCATTCAATGAAATCAAGATCCTCTACTCCCTTCTTATAACATCAGATTTCTTTTTTTCTTCTCGATCACACAGCTTGGGCGATACCCCTCCTGACTCAAACACGCAATATTGCCTCTCTTGGAAGGAAGAAAGAGAGAAGAGGAAGGAGGGAAGCATCTTGCAGTCCTATATTCCCTCAAGCTCTGCTCCATTTCTCTGTATTCTTTTTACAGGAACCTGAGAAAGAGAGGAAACTCCTCCACAACAGTGGTTCAGTGGCTTTTCTTCCCTTTCCCTCTCATTTCTGGTCAGTTTCCTTTCTAAGTCACTACCGAGCCTCTCTCTCCACACTGTTAAAAGCAGTGATCAGTTCTCATCTAATCTAACCTGTCAGCCACACTTGATACAACTGACTACTCCATCTTTTTTGAAATGCTTTCTTTACAAGCATATTCTCCTGCTTTTCTTCCCACTTTGCTGCCCACTCTCTCAGTCTCTCTCTCTCTCTCTCTCTCTCTCTCTCTCTCTCTCTCTCTCTCTCTCTCTCTCTCTCTCTCTCTCTCTCTCTCTCCCTCTCTCCTTTTTTTGTCTCCTCCTCCCCTTCCCACCATCAAAGTAATCAGAATGCCCCAAGGCTCTGGCCTGCATAGCTTTAAATGCCATCTATAAACTGATGATTCTCAGATGTGTATCTGCAGCCTTGACTTCTCTCCCAGCTAAAATTGCCTAGTTAGCATTTCCCTTAATTCCCACCACCCCCCAATCCAGTTTCTTATTGACATGCTTCCTCATTTCTGTAAATATCTACTAGGTGTTGAAACCTTGATGTCATCTTAACTTTTTCTTCCGGATTTCTCACCCAATCAACTTTTCTTCTTGAAAAATCTATCCCCTATCTAGTCACTTTCCAGCTTCCACTGTCACCACCCTGCTTCAAACCATCATCAATTCTCCTGCAGAAATAGCCCATATACTTATGAGTATCCTTGGCTCTGTCCTCACCCGCTTCAGTCCACTCATCACACAGTATGACCAGCTTTAAATGGCCACCAAATCTTGACATTCCTCTGTCTAGAAGATTCCAGAAGCTTCCAATTACCTAATATAAAATCAGAAGGCATAGCATCCTCTTTAAACGCCCTACAGTATATTATAGACATCATCTCTTCAGGAGGCCTCTTTCATTTCCTCCTATATGCAAAGCTCATTTTGGGGGGCTGGAGGAATGGCTAAGTGGTTAAAGCACTTGAGCAAGCGCTAAACCAAGTGCTAAGTACCCGAGTTTGATTCCCCAGCACCACATAAACCGGGCGTGGTGGCGGATGCCTGTAATCCCAGCACTCAGGAGGCTGAGACAGGAGGATTGCCTTGAGTCCAAGGCCAGCCTGGGCTCTGAAGTGAATTCAGGACCAGCCTGGACCACAGAGCAAGACCCTGTCTCAAAAAAAGCTCATTTTTGCCTTAAGGCCTTTGCATTGCTGTTTTCTCTTTCTTAGATTCTCTGTCATGATGTTTATGAAACTGATTTCTAGATATTCATGCCTAGATATTCCAAATCACCCGCATGCTCAGCCCCACTCTTTATCACATAGCCTGATTCGATTTTTTTTTTGTTCTCACTACTATCGAGTTCATGTACATGTGTATTTATTTTTTCCTTAACTTCCACTAAATATTAAGCTTTCCTTGATTGCCACCCTATCCTTGAGTCTAGAGCAACATCAATTTATTGAGTGGATGAATAATAAATATTTTATTTGATGAACTGCTATAGTTTAGATCTGGGATGTGCCCCCAAAACCTCATTTGTATGTAGTAGGATAACTACAGAACCATGTGCTATTGAAAGGGAAAAAGCAAGAAGGAGGGAAAGAGAGAGAGAGAGAGAGAGAGAATTAGAAATTCTAGGGGAATCAATCCTGAGAGAGAATTCACCTGCCATTGGCTAGAGCCACTAGCTGTAGGAAGCTTCTGATTTAGTAAATTAAGGTGAGAATCTGTGTAACTGCCAAGGACTGCTGGGCACCTTGAGGCAGAAGGCAGCTGTTTGTACTGTTCCTCCTCTCACCCTGCTTATTCTCACAACTGATTGTACAGTAAATGTATCAAGAAGAAAAACTAGAGAAAAAAGAAGGAAATTATTCATTTCAATTCCTTTGTTGTCCAGCCTCTCCTTTTTTCTCGTTCTAACATGCCCAACTAAAATTGCTATATTTTGGTGTAGAAAGAAGCATTTTATATTTTTAAAAGAAGTGTTACATCCAACTTTCCCAACACACTCCCATGTTTGATCATGTACTTAATGACTTCATCTAAGCTTATGCATAGCAGTTTTCACTCAGTAGGTGTTCGACAAATATACAAATGGATGAGCAAAAAATAAGCCATTTGTGAAACTCAACAGAAGCTCTTTTGTCTGAGTAAAATGATAAAACAAGATCTTAGAGAATTACTGTGGCAGGGTAAAGCATTTTTAATAGACAAACTCACTGAACAAATTAAAAGTCCATACTGTTGGATTGGGGTCTCATTGGGATAGTTAATTCATTCCAACAACGTTTTATTGTAGTCTACTGTTCAATAACCGAATTACTCACATTTTCAGCATTAGTACCATATGGTTATAGAGACAGAAAATGAGAGACAAGAAGATGCAGCTTCCACTAAGGCCTACCACTTGTGGAAATCCATGGTCAGATGTGACTCAACCCAGACCAAGCCAAGTCATTATACATGAGCTTACACTCTGCACTCAAATTCCTTACCATATTTCAACTCATCCTACCTCCAAATAGCAGAAATTGCCAAAAATCCTTCTTTTGGTGGTTGTTTATCAACAACTTCTTAGAACTAAGCCACAAGTTTTAGGACAAGTAAAATAAAAATCTACTTTATACCCCCAAGGTAATTTCATAGAATGTATCATATTTGCAAAACTACAATGTGAAAATATTATTAGGTTAGGTAAAGGCCTCATTGTACTCAAAGATGGGAGCATGGTTCTCTAAACCTTTGAAGCTAATATCATAGAGGATAAGTTTTTCTATTCTTGATATCGTAACATTCTAAATTAAATTTGAATCCAGAAAAACAAATTTTATGAATTACATTTTATAAGAATCACTTCAATTTAGTAAGGATAAAAACTCCTTTAATGGGTCTAAGTAAATTCAAAATTGTTAAATACCATATTCTTTCATTTCACAAACTTTTGTCAAATTCCTCTTCTGCCAGGAAGCATACTGAGCTTGGTATATTTTTCCAAAGTGCATACAAAAACACATCCTCTCACTTAATCCTCCCAACAGTCCTTTGGTGTGACTGTTATTATTATTTCCACTTTGCACTTAAATAATCAGAGTTTTGGAGAATTCAAATGCCAAGATTGGTAAAAAGGAATGGAGCTCATTGTTAATCCGCAAGTTTCCCATGGAATTGGATACCTTGCATAAAATTGTATAACTACTAAGTCTCAAAATAAAATTTTCCCCACTCAGTTGTATAGATTTTCCATGTCTCTTTCAACCAATCAAAGCCTGAGAGGTTCCATAAAAAACCGCAACCCTTCAGAGCATGGTGTTTTGAGTCGTCCCTCTCTAAGTGAGACATGTTATTTTGGGCAGGCTTGTGTGATGAAAGAGATAATAGGCCTCTTTGGGCGGTAATAAAAACAATATCACCACTTTGACATCAAACTAGAAACCAAAACTTAAAAAAAAATTAAATTTTCTGATTTCACAGATGAGCCATCAAGAAACTTCAGTTTTGAGTCTTGGTGTTACTTTCCCTGTCATTTAAAATAATAACATACCACTTTATGAAGTCCTTGGGGCTTATTTTAACATGTACATAAACAGCTCAGATTCTACTTGAAAACTTACACCACTTTCATGTGCAGTATTAAAAAAATAAAGAAATAAGGGACAAAGCTCTCTGGCTTGGGTAGATCTTCAAACCAAATCAGTCAGGCAGAATATGCCAAAGACAGACACAGCGAATACTGAATTCAGAAGCTCAAGAAGGAGATGGCATTTCATGGTTACAGTGAATTAGAAAGGCCCAGTGTTCGAAGACAGGCAACTTGGGAGAAGTATGTACTTGCTGTTGTAGGTTTTTCTTTGTTCTGTTACTCGTGATTGTGATGGTGGTCATAGTGGTAGTAATGGTGGTAGTGGTGATGGCGTGGTAGTGGTGAAGATCAAGGTGCCATGTAACTAAGTAACAGAGACCAACAGTGAAGATCACACCTCATAGGTGACTCCCCAAGTTCTGTTTTGGGAGATGTGGGAACAATGAAGAGTGAAAGGTGAATGAGACAATGAAAGAACTAGTCATTTCTGAGCACAGATGTATCAAGAAAAGTGGCAGATCTGAGATTTTGTCCTGCTTTCAAACTAAGAAGTTATCCTGTCACAGTTTTATAGGAGCAAAGCAGAAGCCACAAGACTTCTAGGTAACAAACAAAAGGTTTTATATCCAGAGCACAGCAAGCAACACAAACACCCGTATATTTCACCAACATCTTTTTAATTTTAAGTTCCCCATGGCATGTCAGAGACACCTGAACACATGCTGAGTTACACTCTGGGAAAGAATCCCTCAACTTAAAGAACATGAATCTTTCATAATGAGCAGAAAGCAGGCTGGTCCTCTGCTCCGGAAGAGGAGACACTAGCCATGTCTTCCAAAGCTGTTCACCACAAATATAATGGTGGCAAACTCCCAGGCACTCAGGGTTCTGTGTGTGTCAGGAGAAACAGCTTCACTAACCATCGCAGGCCACTGAGGAGTAGGCACAGGTGAAGAATACAACAGGCAGGAGCACACAGAGACCAGAGCAGAGGTCTACAGAAATGGTTCAAGGGCGTTCAGGGGTACATGGTAGAGTAAAAGAACTACAGAATCTGATCCACTCACATCTCACAAAGATTCACTCTTTACTGCCACAGTTTCTTCCAAATGATGGATGGTCAAAATTTATAGAGAAAAAACACATAATCTCTATGTTAATGAAACCATTAAAAATCAACCGTTTGCCTGCAAAAGAAACTAGAGAACATCATGCTTACTGAAGTGAGTCAGAAGCAGAAGGTGAAACATCGAATGGTCTCTCTGATATGAGAGACCCAGACCACAACGCCTATGGAACTTAAGAGGAAAGACAAAGTGAAAGAGGGGAGTAGGGTGGGGGAGGAGGGAGGGAGGGGTGGGTAGTGGGAGGGACAAAAGGAGAGTGGGGAAGCCCTTGTCACCTTGACAAGATACGTATGTGAACAAAATGCTCAATTCCACTGTAAACCTTAAAATTTGTGCTTATCCACATCAATAAAATGGGGGGGGGGGGGGAACTGTTACAGCTGAACTCAAGTTCATACCTGGTATTCATTATCTTCTCTACTACCCACTGTAGATTTCCCTTAACTTTAGCTGTGGGCGTAAGCATCTCAGCTTATGGGATGAACCACAGCTTCATCTCTGAGGGATTTGAGCCCAGTTACGACTCTCCTATCTGGCTGTTGTCACTGTAATTATCCACTCAGTGTTTAATAAAACATCACAACTCCTTTGGAACTTAAGACGAAAGACAAAGTGAAAGAGGGGAGCAGGGTGGGGAAGGAGGGAGGGACGGGTGGGTAGGGGGAGGGACAAAAGGAGAGTGGGGACATCCTTGTCACCTTGACTAGATACGAATGTGCACAAAATGCCCAACCTCATTGTAAACCTTGAATTTTGCACGTATACATATCAATAAAATGTGGGGGGAGAAACAGCCGTGAGAGCTCCAAGAAAAAGCCAAGTGGGTCTTCATCTCTTCAGGATGATCAGAGCCATGTACCCTTGCCAGTATGGTAGCTTTTTTCATTTGTTACAGGTCTCGATGTCATAGGGAGCCCTAAATCACCATATGTCTACTGTGAACAGAACTCTTACTATATCCTTTGGAAGAAGCATCCTTCTCTATGAATCTAGGTTTCTATATCCACAGGACCTAGGGTTATGTAATAATATGCACATTATCCTACTTGCTCAGCTCTAGGTGAATCCTTCGGGCTGAGCTACAAACTCAAAGACACTTCCAGTTTTCTGTGCTGACAGACACAATCACACTAAAAGTTCAAGAGCACAGCTTCTTTGAAGAATCGTGAGTTCAGCCGATCACATACAAAAGCACACTGAAGCCAGCTAAGTGGTATAGGGAAATGATAAATCCAAAGAGAACTGGGTGGGGTGTGAACACTATTTGTTACAGAACAGAAAAACAAAACAGAGGCCACAGTAAAGTAAAGACGCAAAACATCATTTAAAGAAGTTTATACTTTTCTATACTTTGTGTCTCTTCAACAGTGAGTACCTACTATGTGCCAGGTGCAGTGCTAGGTAATAATGGCACAGAGATAAATAACATAGACTCCTTTCACCCAAAGCCTTCGCAGTTCAATGTAAAAACAGACAAATAAATCAACTTGCAATATTTCAGTGAGAAGGTGCACAAGACCAAAGCAAGGAGTACCTAGCTAAGGAAGTGGCTTCCTTCACAGAGAGGGTTGCTCCAAAGCGAGATTTGAAAAATGAGTTAGAGTTCATAAGCCAGAGTATTATCTGCAGGAAGAGGGGAGTAGAACTGAAGAGCATCCACCCAAATACAACACACACACACACACACACACACACACACACACACACACACACACACACACAGTTCTTCTTGAAAGCATGGACACACAGATATGCAGTGTCATGTTTAGCACAGTAAGGTACTCTCATATTTTAATAGGAGCCCAGTTATTACTGTGCTTATCCTCAATTCTGCCAGGTAGAAGAGAAAGACAGCATGCATCATGGTAAAGAACAATTTGGGGACCCGGTGATAATAAGGAATTGAAAAGAATATGTAAAAAGTCAAAACCATATTACATTTTCTTATCTTAAAAATGGTAATAAAAGTCCTATTGTTGGAATCTGTGCTGTGGCCTCTTCCTCTCTTAGGGCTCTCCCTGAATTATATAGCTTTTTTTCTTCTTGCTTTGAGCTCTGTCGGTAAGATAGAGACTTCCAAACATCACAGCCAAGTAAAAATCCAGAGAAACGCAACAAAGAAAACTTTCCCCAGAGTTCCTCAAAGATAAACTAGGTTTGGACCATATGAAAACTGCAAGAACTTTTTTCCTACATTGGCCCAAGGTTCAAACAAAAACCAGTCTTGTGCTCTTTACTTAACTGTTAAGCTCACACAGATCTTAGTCCATTAATTCATATCCTGCATCAACCCAAATTCTAGCTAAAAACAGACAATATGTTGTGATACAGTGAATTTAAGTGCTGCCTAGACCCTGCAGGGCTTACCACACAGCACAGCTTCAGGGATGCAGACAAACCATCTTCTCTGACTACAAAATGTAACAAGTACTTTCCTAATTCCTTTGTTCACAAATCAGAACCCCAGAAGTCCTATTTAGAATATGCACCTCAACAAAAGTGGATATATGGAATTACAACAAACAGATGTTTACAGTAAGTATTTTAACAATATTTATTATTTACCTGCTATGTGCTAATTATTCGGTAGTCAACAAATGAGGTATGTTGTCTGATCTCATGGTCTTTAGATGAGAAACAAAAAAGTAACTAAACACTTAAGTATGTAATAAAAAATTATGATTACGGTCATAAAGAATAAATAGTGCTCTGAGTGGCATTATCAGTGGCTGAGGGAAGCAGCCTACTTCAGAATGAGTGATCGAGAAAGTTCCTCTAGCCAAAGCTTTAAGGGCCCAGAGGAGCCTACCAGCCATCAAGCAGAGAGAAAAGCAAAAGCATCTATGGCAGAATGAGCAGTTTATCCAAAATATAATCAAGACAGAGTTTAGGGTATGAGGGGAAGAAAATAAAGACCTATGTGGCTGAGGCATGATGAGAAAAAAAGAGACCATCTAGGTCAGCTTAGCTGTGATAGAGTTAATTCTAAATGCACCATGATGTTTCAAGAGGATTCAATTTAGGATTCTTTTAAGCTATGTTTTTTTGTTTTGGTCTGGTTTGGGGTTTTTTGCTGTTTTGTTTTCTGGTAACTGAATATGAATGGACTCAAGAGGTACATTGAGAAGGCATGAGAGATGAATGATGGCTTGACACACCCTTCGGAGGGGCCTGCAAAGGCAAAGTTTTCCCTGCTTTATCCCTTTGAGATTGGCCTCATGGGAAAAAAAAAAAAAAAAAAAAACAAGTGCATGAGTAGGACAAGAGACAGTGCCTTTCTTGATGCCATTTCCAAGCGTAGAACCAGAATCAAGGTGGGAGTCAGTCACACAATTGCTACGCCAATAGCCACCTATTTAGAAATGAATAAATGAGAGTTGACCAAACAGGTACTACTTTATTGCCCAGCAATTAATCTGTGAATGTACTTGTTTAGCTACTGGGGGAAAGGGGAGGGCTCTAAATGCAAACACAATAAAGGAATGGTTTTGACTTTAGCAACTGCCCCACACTTGCTGTGATATAAATCACCAATAAAGTGTTTTTCCACTGAGAGATGGTGTTTTACATATATAAAACTCATAATTTATGTTTATTGAAAAGATTTGGACATTGGAATGTTATTTATGTTTTTAATTTGTCTGCACTAGTAAATAACATCCCACTTAGCAAGCAATTCCAAGGCAGAGAATTTACTCCTGAAATACAGTGTCCACGACCTACACCGGCCACCTCCACGCTTGCTTCTGCTGATCCATAAAACCATAATCAATGTGCTTAATAAATATTTATAGACTAGATGGATGAATGAGTGAATCCTTATATCTTGTCTATTTACAAAAAGAATCAACCCAGCACAGAACTTGCTTCACAGGCTGTTGTGCCATCTAATTAACAACATCGGTATCTCTTTGTATTTCATGACTTTTATTTTGCTGTTAACTACACAGCAATTTGTCATCTATAATATTGTTGTGCATTCAGTGTGCATTTTATATTACAGTTTTTAATTTATAAGGAATATTTTATTATATTTCCATATTAAGGCACATAATCAAGCCCCTTAGAAAACCAGTTCATACTGATTCCCTTTTTCCTTTATTTTTGCAAAGGTTTAACATGGGCAAACGCATCCACTGATCTTATAGGTATTTATGAGGATGAACAAAGTTGAAGAATCCATTTTCAAAGGACTTCAGACTGGGAGATAGCCCAGCTGTTAAAAAAAAATGCCTATAGATCTTACCTCTTAATATTTCTACAAACCATTCCTACAGACACTAGCTTAGGTCAGGTTTTCTCCACCACTTACCTGGACTATTGCACTAGTCTCCTGTCACTTTAAAAGGAAAGCAGTGTTTTCTTTCCTCTTCCCTTCACTTAAGACTAAAATATATTTTGAGAAAAGACAATATCATCAATCCAGGGCATAGAGATTTTAATAAATGGGCTTTTGACATGTTACATCATAAATGAACCTTCCAAGTTTATAAGTGGTCCTTTGACAGGATGCATCATGTCAATCTATAGCTCAGAACCTTTACTGATTTAATCCATAATTTATATAGTAATGGATCCTGAAAATTCCATTGCTTCCTTTCTTCCAGCAAAGGCAGTTCTGCTAATATAATTTGAGACAGGTCCATTGGTGCTATCTGGCTAAAAGTGTGCAGTGCCCTCTGAATGAACCAGTCAGTGGACCCTCGTGCACTGTTTCCCAAATTTAAGTCATGACCATCTTGCTACCTTGGACATACCCACTTTACCTATACAATTTTTAAAAAATCAAACAAATTCTTAAATTATAGCAATAATTTTATACCACTACCATGAAAAGAAAAAGCAGTAGCAACTTTCATTGAAAGAAGCCTCTACAATACCATAAAAAGCAAAAGCTCATTGGTACAGCAACAGCAGAAAGAACAGTACAGTTTGGGAAAAACCCATCCAGTCAGCTCCATCACCTCCACGGGTTAGGAAAGGAACTGGATAATAATAATAGGACATAGTACCAATTTAACATTGGCTTAACTTTGCATTAATAAACTCAAATTAAATTGAGCGTGCGACCCAGATATCAAAAAGGTCTCCCATGAGTCCCGCAGTTAGCCATGTTGGCCAGACCTTCCTGTCTAGGCCAGGCTTGGAAGCATTTGTTTCATTGTCTGGTTTTTAATAGAATCAGATGGCTTTCTTGAAAAATTGAACTCTTAGAAGGATCAAGGGAAGAATAAGGAGAGAACAAAATGGCTTTTGGTGAATAATATTAAAGATGTGAGAGAAAAAGAAAACACAAAGACACAGCAAGAAACCATAAAAGCAGAGCACGCACAGTCTGGAGACAACTTGGTAGCTCTCCCAGAACAATTTCGGCTGATTGCACATGCACAAACCTGGAAATGCTATTCATTTACAATGAAAAAATGAAACATTTCTGAAATAATTTTTAATTGTGTTTATCTAGGAACAGAAATTGATTTATTTTCGAGAAGATAGGTATTCTCCCACTTTAATCTGAATAGAGTCAGATTAAATTTCAGAGACAATGAATTTTTAAAAATTCTGATGCTCTTGAATAATGTTAAGTGAAGGTATCAATGGTGATATAGGGAAAAGATGACATTGTACGACATCAGGTAAGTTTACAAATTCCAACTGTTTTGCTGACATAGATCAGACCACTCAACAGAACCTCTGATTTAACCCTCTAATTTAATCCATATCCATCTCCTCAGGCAGACAATTTGTATTCCCTTTTTCTTAGTTTCTTCATTCATTGCTCTACCTACATACCTCTGGTCCTTCAACCAGAACCTGTGGTCAGTAGAACACAAGCGCAGACAAAGGTGCTCACATACTTCACCTATCATTTCTCCTGCCGAAGGACCTAGAGCATCCTGGGCCTGAAACCCAGCCTTCCTTCAGACACCCATGTTTCTTCCAGGCAAATTCACTCAAAATAGAAAAACAAAGAGTCAGAGAACACAACCCTGCAGATTTCAGGCACCGTACGAGTACCAAGAAGAGCCTGAATCTGCCAAACATGGATCTGAGAAATTCAGCCAAAAGCCTCTTATTAATCCTGTCATTTCTGGAGTACAGAGATCAAAAAATAGCTCTAACTCATCTGTTTGCTCACTTGTCATACTGACGAAACTGAATGAGAAGAGTCTCAGTGCCCATAAAACCACCGCCAGCTCCTTGGCTTCTGTCCATCACTCAGTCCTGGTTAGAGGTTTTTCAACATGACTTGGAATAATCTTCTAGAACAAAGTGCCCTATGAATAATATCAAATTCATTTAAAATGAAGATGACTTATAAGGCTTGTTTTTGGACTAGTAGCTAAAATGTCCCATAACACAATTAGTGCTTTGAATTATAGGTTTTGCTTTAACTACAGGATTGGGGAAATTTCTACTGGAATCAACTTCAGTAACCACTTCGAAACAAAAAGGCCCAGGGAAGAGTTATTTTTCACTCTCATCTTAGCCTAAGGAAATGTATTGCCCTGAGATTTCACTCAGGAAATTTTTTAATGGAGAAACTCAATCTTCATTATGCCAAAATGGTGTGTATTTCAGTCAAGACAAATCAGTGTAAGTTGGAGTGCCTACTTCTGAAAGACACTAATTGAGCCAATGGAAAGATGGTAAGATAAAATAATATATGGTACCTGCCCTCAGGCCGTTGATAAATAAAATATAGGATGCCCAGTTAAATTTGAATTTCAGATAAGCAACTAATGTTCCACTATTCCTATTTAATATGAGCATATCCCATACAACATTTGGGATGCATTTATTCTTAAAAAGTTTTCATCATTTATCTGAATTCAAATTTAACTGCATCTCTTGCTAAATCTGGAGAGCCTTATTAGAGCCAAAGAATCATTTAACAAATAGTTCTTGAGTACTAACTGTGTGCTAGCATGCTGGATACAGAAAGGTAGGAGAGGCGGACAAAAATTCCTGCTCTTACAGACTTATGGCTTAATAATAAATAAAGAGAAATAAAGAAGTAATTACAAATATGTTATATATTATAAATACATACTACAGAAGGAAGCTGTATTTGGATAATATTGCATAAGTGAGCATCTTCAACATATAAAATAGTCAGCTACAAGATAAAGAGTTAATAGCCAGGAGAAGGATTGGACTGTCTTAGTTACTCTTTTGTTGCTGTGACAGAATACCTAGAATCCACAATTTAAGAAAGGAAATATTTATTTAGCTCACAGTTTCAGAAAGTCTCAGACTGTCCTTTCAAGGGGCAGCCAGCGATGGTGACGGCCCACAGCAGAGGCTGGAGAGCTGCTCAAGGCACTGCAGACAGAAATCAAGTGCATCACCATTCCACTGAAGCAGGAATCTCCGGCAAGGCCAGGGCTTTCCCAGGATGAAGCTACAAGTATGTTTTTTGTTTTGTTTTGTTTTGTTTTTTGCTTCCTTTATTCAGTTCAAGCTGCCCCTCCCTCACTTCCCGGCCCACAAGTCAGTAACACAAACTGAAAGCTCTGTCTTGGGCATCCCCCAGGCTCAACAAGTTGACACAGTCCTTTCAGGTCAAGCACCAAATAACCACTGGTTCCAGCCAGACCTCACTCCCAGCAGCACACGGTCTCATAGTCTAGATCAAAACCATACTATGGAATAAATGTTGCATTACAGCAGCTCCAAGCATGAGGGCTTTGATGGAAGGTAAAGCCGTCTATATCACAATTCAAAACAGACAATCGCGGTTTCCTTCCTGTACATTACACATTACAGCACCATACCTTCTAGTACAGAGGTGGGCAATGTCTGGCCCCTGAACCAGTAAAATCATTTGATCCAGCTTGTCAGTCTCCTCATAAAGACACATTTTCAGCCATCACATTAGAAGTGATTAAATAAATGTTTTACCATCTATAGAAGGCTGATTTTTAAGTTGATAATTTGAGTGACCACAAATGATATCATAAATATCCAAATGGTTCTTGGCAAAATAAAGTTTTCCCCATCCCTTCTCGATATTTCCTAGTTATTGAAGTATCAAAATTTTCACCCACAGATTTCCAAAGGCACTCTCCATCACCAGACCATAGCTGTCAACACTTTCCTTTACCCCACACATTACAAGTTACTCAATAAGAGGACACAGGATTCAGTCACATCAAGTTGTGTGAATCATGCTGTACGGTCAAGTTTTAAATGAATAAATAACAGTAATGAATTCTCAGTAATTAAGAGACAAAAGTCATATGAAAAATTAGACCACCATATCCATAATTATTGGCCTAGTTTATGCTCTAGACAGCAAGTACTCCAAGGCTAACAACAAATAACTCAAAGTAGACCCTGGAGCTTAGCAAGATTATCTCAGAAGATCAGAAATCAAGACTTGAAGGAAACTTCTAGGCAAAAATATGACCAAAGAAGAATGAAGGCCACCATAAGTCACAGAAAATAGTGTGAACACACCAGAAAGTTCTCTGCTCAGTGCGTGATTGAGGCTTAGCATTTAAGCTGGCAGGAAGCTGGCAACCAATGGGTGCCCAAAGGGAAGCCACAGAAAGGCAGAGCCCCTTCCTCACCAATCGGCTCTTATCTGAACGAAGCTGGGAGGAAAACTCTTTGTACTTCTCTTTTATTTCTTTCAGTGAGATGTAAGGAGACAGGTATTACCCCCCTATTTAGCAAGCTCAGTGTTAAAATCAGATATGTTGCAAAGATGAATGGAAAAGAAGCATCTAATTCGGTTCAGATAGTCCAAGATTTACCATCAGTTTCACTGACACTCAAGTATTGATTGGACACTCAAGTATTGTCACTCAAGTATTGGATACCCAAACCCCACCTCTCACCCTAGATGACATTTTTCTTCTTGCTGTACCCTAGGTGCCCTGGCTAACTGACATCACTCCAACACACCTTTTATGTCTGTGATTATTCTCTGGGCCCCAAAAGCTTTTTCCCAGTAGTTTGCCTGGAAAGCTCATACACAAGCTTCACAGCTCAACTCAAGTATTTTCTTCTCTATGAAGTCCTCTTTGCTGTATGAACCCCCTGTCCTAACACACTACATGTGTGTACTCTGACATACACACTCACACAGGGAAAATCCAGTGCATAATCCTTTCAGGCACGGCATAAGAACACACTTCCCTACCACAATACTCATCAAATCATACTATCCAGTGAGCTGGATATCACTTCTTTCCCTTCATATATTTGTGAGCTACATAAAGATTAAGACGATTCATCCTTTATGACATCTTAACACAAACATGACACATGAAATATGCTCAACAACACAAGAAAAGAAGATGCACAGGGAGGGAGTAAGAAGGGGGAAAATTAAAACAAGAGAGGAACTTTTCTATTGAATTTAACACATTATTTAAAATCTCCAAATTCTTATCAATGCGTAACTTTCAAAGTACGTACGAGTCCTTTAAGGGAATATATGTCTATATGAACGTTCTTTTTTAGTATGCATGAAAGGTGTTGATGATTATTCACAGGTCAGAGACGCTCCACTGAGAAATGAGTCTAAGTCAAGAGCTCTGCCCTAGAGACACACAAAAGGAAGAAAGGAAAGCATCTCTCCCACATGAATGCAGGGAACACATGCGCATCCCAACTCATAAGAGAATTGGCTAGTCTTTTGAGTAAACTCCAATAAAATGTACATTGATTCACTTTGTAAATTGATTGCAACAAATTTTTAAATTCATAAGCTTTATGTTTATTTTAAATCATAAGATGTCAATTTCTGATCATTATTTTTAATCTATTTCTGATTTTTTTTCCCCCAACTAGTTATAGTCTACTATTATCAAGACAGGACTTAAAAAGAAACTAAAGCAAAATGTAGCATAAAATATCTGGCAATTTTTAAAAATTTTTCTACCAATTAAAATTTGACGTTATTCTAAAAGGGCACATGGGACACACTGTATGACTATAACTAAAAATAGTTTTATTTTCATGCTGTATAATCCGAAGATACAAACGATGAGTTTTTTTTTTTTAAGGGAGCCACCTAGTAAGGGCGGAGCTCACGAGGTCTTATTAGTGGCTCCATATTACAATCTAGAAACGTCTTTATGTAGACTAATCATATTGCGGGTCCAGAGGAGATTTACAATCTGATTTGCTACAGAGAACTCCATGTAATCTTCGTTGAAGACTGACACCATTTTATCTTTTCACGAATCCCTGCTTCTCACACAAGTAATTCTGTCCTTTCTACATTGTCAGCTCTGACAGGCTGATTTAATCTGCAGGATTCTGAATGCCTCTGACCACTGCAGCGAGTCATTAACCTTGACTTGCATAATTGAATTCAAGGTTGATTGCCTGTGACCCTCTGCGCTGAGGTCTTCTAAATGTACATATTCATTACGGGCGGCCTCGCTAAACGGATTGCACAAGGAAAGCTGTACCACTAGGCCTGTTTGGTATGCAGGGGGCGAAGAGGGCACTAATTGCATGTTAGAGCTGAGGATTAGATTATGAAACGAGGGAGAAAATGAAGATAGATCCTCTGACACTGTCAGATTAGGGGCAGCCACGTGCAGGAAGATGACATCGAAATTTACAGTGACATTAACAGAAGGAAAATTAGAAACAAATAGACATTGGACATTTTTTGAAAATCGCCAGACTTTCCCCAATCACCTAATAAAGGGGATATGAAAGCTAACGCTTGCATTATTGCTTCCTATGCATAAATGCAGCAGAATGGAAATTCTAAAGTAGTTTTTTGAAAGACTAGAAAAATGCCATTATGATCCTTTTAACAAATGCCATTTCAAGTTGCCAAGAAAAGACAAGAAACTTCATCAAATAGAGAGAATATACAAATGTTTAAGTGTGCAAATTTATTGCAGATAGTTGTCAACCAATATGATAGCACTCACTTCTGGTGAAAGCCAGCTTATAAAATTATCACTCTAGTTTTTATTGATTTCATGTCACTTTATAATTAAAACCAATGACTGTTCACATTAAGCAAGTCTTCTGGCATACACACACACACACACACACACACACACACACACACACACACAAACACACATACACCAACACACGCACACACACTGACACAGACACACACAGCTATTTGCACACAGTTCTACAAATCATTTCTATTTTCCAGAAGAAACATTACTACAAATGCATTAACAAATAACTTGATCAGAGGTGAGTGTGTATTAATTTCTGGAACTTTTTCCCTTCCCACTGAGGAATGAAGTGTGAACTGAGCAATCTTTTCTTCTACTTTTGCCAAAACTTTTGAGTTACTTTAAGGGAAAATGACAGCTTATCTTTATTCAAACTTTAATGGCATAAGGTATTTTAAAAACAAAAATATAAAATCTCTTAGTATATACTGACAGTTGAGGATGAGTGTTGTGCTGGTTGAAAGTTAAACATTCGATCTCTGGAGGAGATGAGTTCAGTTTTGTTCCATTCTGTTTTGCTCTGCTTTTGCTTTGTTTTTAAAACAAGCCCACAGAACGGTCCCAATGGTGCCGCAAGATAAGACTGCAGAAATGTTCTACAGTGTTTTTAAATGATTAACTTGGTTTGTATTGATCTTTCAAAATAAAATTTCTTTTTGCTACTTTAAGACACTCAAAATGGAAGAAGTAACTTCTTAATAATTATGCTTTACTGGGAAATCTGTTCTGTGTAAGAAACCAAAGTGTACGGCTAAAAAAGAGTGTGTCTTCTATGTCTGGGAAGGCTCATGCTCTTGGGAGATTGCACACATGGTCTCCAGTTCACCTTCCTGAGACATTTAAATGATGGCTGTAGGTAAGATATGTCATCTAATTCTATTAAGTGCATAATGAAAGCAATTTTCAAATGAGTCATTTTTTTCTATTAATCAAAGAAAATATGGATCTAGACAAACATCAAGATCTAGGCTGCAGTATCAGCTTCCTCACTTTTTAGCCATGTGGAACTGAGCCAATCACTTACCCTTTCAAATTAGCATACCTCACCAGGTTTTTATGAAAATAGCTGCAAAATGCTGCATAATTTTAAGTATTATTAGAATTACCCAAACTGACCATCTCTCTCTCTGTACCTAGCCTACCACTCCAAAACACAGTGGCTTAATATAACAGTGATTTGCTGCTATTCACAATTCTTCAAGTTAGCAATTAAGGAATTTTTTATTGGTCTTGCCAAGGATTATTCATGAGGCTTTCATCAATTATCCAATGATTTCACAACATATAGAGGCCCATATATAGAGGTCCAAGGGGCCCCAGTTCACGCATTCGGCAGTTAATGCCAGCTATCAGCAGAGATTTCAGCCTACTTGAGACCATTCCTCAGTTTATGCCTCTCATTTTCTAATAAGCTAAAATAAACTTTTTTTACAGTAGATGGTCTGAGGATGACAAGATGTAAGAGAGACTACAGGATCTCTTGACGCCTAGATGAAACTCATACAACATCACTTTTACCACATTCTGTTAATCAAGAAATTCCCCAGACAAACTCAGATTCAAAGGAACAGAGAAGCACATTACACTGACTGGTGGGAAGAGAAGAGGCAAAGTTCTATAGGAAAAAGATGTAGGTATAGGAAGGTCTGATTCATCAATGGTCATCCCAGTAACAATCTAAAATATATATGGTAACACCGCTACATTACTGAAAAAGTTGCTTAATTTGTACTTCCTGATACTATCGGCATTGCAATTTGTAGGCATCTTTCCCTTTTCTCTTTAGTCTCATTTATTTAGTCCTGCAGTCCTGACCAGCAGGACTCTATCCTAGTTCTGCTTCTAAGAGGCGTCTGTGGAAACCAATACACATTCCCGCTACCACCAGCTTTGCCACCAGCGCTTGGTATTGTACTATGCACAATGATAATCCATACTGAGCTTTATTAAAGCCACAAAACATGAATTTAAATCCTAGCTCCACTGATAGCCAGGTATCCTCGGGTAAATAACTTAATCTCTCTAAAGTTCAGTCTTTCCTTCTACAGAGTGGAGCCAATGATAGTATGGATCACATAATTGCACATTAAATTAGCATAACTCTCGTGACACATACAGAGAAGTATCCTATGCACAGTATGTACTCAACATGATAGCTGTTGTTAGAGTACTTGTTTGCAACTGAACACATTATGGAACATCATGCTGGAGAACTAGACTTATTAGACCATCACCCAAGGAATTGAGATGTAACTTACTTGTTTCATTGACTATAGTTTTAGGATTGAGGGTGCAGACCAGTGGTAGAGCAGGTGCCAAGTAATCACATTGCCTTGGGTTTGGTCCTCAGCACCATGCACACACACACACACACACACACACACACATTTATTTATTAATGTTAAATAATTAAGAACTATCCCATCAGGCAATTAATGACAGTGATTTAAAAACAGGATTTCTTACCATTGAATCTGCCCTGAAGCTTAAGGTGCTGAGAAGCCACAGTCCCCTGACCACAGCATATTCCTGACCACATCAGGTAGCTTTTATTTTTCTTCCTGGCAGTTAGAAAGTCTACAAGTGTCCTAAAGAAACAATGATGTTAACTCTCTATTTACCTGACTAACAACTTAAGCCATCCACGTTCTCTCCAGCCCAGCATGGAGTGTGGCATCTTCACCATATTGATTGCTTTCAACATCTTGCCAAGGCAAAACAGAACCATGAAAGAGTTATACAAACCACAAAGCACTGACTATATATGCCTGGGGTATATTACTATTGTGATTGTTATTATCTATTATTTAAGATGGCCTTATCTTCTTCATAGATGGAATAGGGCCAAGCCCTGATTTCTACTGAACTGGCACATCCGCAAGATCCACTACTCTGCATTTTGGGAGGGGAAAAAGACATTGTAATGATAATAGTCGCCAAACCCTGACCAAAGCAATGCCATCTTTTAGTTGATCCCCATCTAGCAGTCCAGTGGGCCCTCACCAGGCGCTGAGGTTGTACGTGAAACACACCGCAACAAGACCATCCACCACTGCGGCGAGACAGCCTGCCAAGACAAGCAGAGTTTCCTGATAAGGATGGGATGGGAGTGGAGCACACACAACTTTTCCCAAGGACCCTTTTGCTTTTGATCTTGCTTTTGCTGTTTTAATTGGTGCTCTATAAAACCAGTAGCATCGCACGAGGGGATTAGCAACTTCTGTAGCACAGCAGCCCACAGTCATCCACTGCTCTGCAAGTAAACACTAATAAACTCATTTACTCACCAAGCTGAACTTGTCCACGTTGTTCCTCGGACTGTCATCTCCCTCTCAGTTTGGAGCCAGATGTTTCTTTTACATCTCTACGAGAAATTCACACAACAGCTGTCCTGAATGTCAACAAATGTTATGAAAACAAAGGTATCTGCAAAACACTTAGGAAAAGCAACTTGAAGGATTTTTTTAAGTTCCAAAGTTAATTGAAATGACAACATATGGATCCTGTGTTACTATTTCTTAATAGACATATAACAACTACTGAAGATAGAGATCAACTCCTGAGATTCACTAAGTGTTAATAGCACTTAAGAGAGTAAACACAAAGTCCTGGTCCCCATCTGGATTAAATAATGACACCTTGAGTTTATGCAGCACTTATTCTTAGTTCAAAGAAACTCAGAGAACTATAGTATATATACTCAAGACGAGGGCCTGAACCACTATCCTGGGATACATTGAAAAGGAAGAAAATGTTTGTGTTGATTCACACTCCAAAGAATTCCTGTCTTTCCTTTCCACAGGCTATTGGCGGTTGTGCTCAATCCTGATGCTGGAAGAAACCTCAGCTTAGGGAGTCTTCCTCTACATTTACTCACGAAAACAAACACTTAGCCTCTTCTCACCGATCATAGCTACTTCTACCTTGTGTGGGGAGTTATTTTTTGCTGAGTCATTGTTGTTGTTATTTGCTTTTTGTTTGCTTATTTGTATTGTTTGAAGGGCTGCTAGAAGGTAGAGCAGAAAGTAGAGGTTAAATGGCTAATAACCACATACGCAGACCATCTACTGTAAATTAACCAAATTTAACCAAAAGGGAATAAAAATAAAGGGTTTTCATGCTTTTGAATAAAGTTACCTTTCCCCTCTACAGTTCTTCCAAACAAGTTTGTAGTCAGATAAATGAAGCACAAGTGTACACACACACACACCGATTTATCAAAATCAGCTGCGTTTCAATGGCACCTAGTGAGAGGCAAGGAAGAAGACAGTAGAAGGTACTGGCCCTTTAGGGATTTACAATCTTTCAGGACTGTGACTGTTAAACAGTTCCCAAGATGGCGTGTGATGATGGCTAGTGTGTAGGACAGGCAGCAGATGTTAGAGGCCAATGAGAAGGTGAGGCATCGGTTAGTGAGTGGTGAAAGCAATGCCAGGGAAGACGCATGACGCACCAGGCTTTAAAATAAAGATAAGTCAGGTGTAGTGGCACACACCTGTAATAACAGCTTTATGGAAAGATGAGGAAAGAGGACTGCAAGTTTGAGCCCATCTGGGAAATATAAAAAATAGAATATAAAATTAAAGGGAAGGGTTGGAGGGGTTGGAGGAATGGCTTAGCAGTTAAGTCAAGTGTCAAGTACTCAAGTTCAATTCATAAACTGGGTGTGATGGTGCACGCCTGTAATCCCAGCCTTGGGAGGCTGAGACAGGAGAACTGCTGTGAGTCAAGGGTCAGCCTGGGCTCCACAGTGAGTCCAGGACCAGCCTGGACTACAGAGTGACACACTGTCTCAAGTAAATAAATAAAAGATTGGAGATATAGTTCAATGTGAAGGCTCTGGTTTCACCCCCCATACCACAAAGAAGGAAAAATAAGGACAAAAGATGAGTACAAAGCTGAACGTGGTGGCACACACCTGTACTCCCAGCACACGGGAGGCTGAGGCAAGAGGATGGCCGTGAGCTCAAGGCCAGTCTGGGCTACTCAGTGAGTTCAGAGCCAGCCTGAACTACAGGCTGAGACCCTGTCTCAAAAAAAAAAAAAAAAAAAAGTGAGTACAGAGGAGAAAAGAGGGATTCCCATAAAGGACATAGGACTGTATATGACTCTATGTAACTATGAAATTAGTTGCCCTAGAACAGAATTTTCAGAGGAAAATAAGATAGAAAATATTTTCAGTTTTATTGAAGAACAATTGGTATATTAAAAATTGCATCTTTACTACATACAACTTGATGAGTGAGGACATATACCTCTAATACCATCATCACAAACTAAGTACTAAATACTAACTACACTTTTTAAATCAACTTGAACTTGTGTTTTACTGCCATGCTTAAGCCACCTTACCCTATTTCATCCTCATAACCCTCTTCGGTAGATAAACGAACACACTGAGATATTAGGTGATGTTTGCAGAACCGTCAGCTAGTAAGTGACAAAGAGGGAGAAGCCAGACTTTTTGGCTCCTGTGTCACAGGCTGTTGGAAGAATTAAAGGAGATCACACCTGTAAAATGCTAGCAACAGTGTATAGTGCATGATACGCCTCAACGGATATTGTCTGTTATTACCATTTATATTGTTCTTATTACATATCTGGCTGCAAGGTGTGGAGTTCAGAACTTGCCCACGTTTCCCAATCTCTGCACATTGTGTACTGTCTTATTTTATCACTTATACACAATTAGGATTTTTTCTTATGCAAATAACCAAGACGATAGAAGAAACTTACTGACTCAAACATCTGAAAATTCCAAAGATGAGTCTTGAACGGGGTTCTGACTTCCTTTCTGTGGTCTTCTCTAGGCTCTGAAATCCTTGATTTCTCTGCTTCAGCTTGAGGACAGATTTCCTGTGGTAGGGTGCAGGAAAATAGCTGCCTCCCTTCTAAAGGCTTTCTACTGGTTCAGAGGACTATCCAAAAAGTGTGGTTTCCTTGGATCATCAAGTAACACTGGGTAAATTCCTGAGTTTCAATCTAATTGGACCATTGTTGGTCACATGCCCACACCTGGACCAATCACTGGGCACATGATTTCACTTATTGTGTAGGTCGTTGAGAGTCCCTCCGAGGCCCACTGAACCAGCATGGCTCCATAGGATGGGATGGTGTAATAATGCTGGGGACACATCAAAAATTTCTCCATACCTAGCTACCACTCACAGTATTGTTGAATAAATGTCTTTCTTAAAAATAGCTACCATTTTAAAAATTATTCCTACATTTCAAACTTTAAAATGCTAACTCACAGGTGTATATAACAGCTTTCTATTTAAATAAATATATAACTATAAATAATTTTAAAATGTTGATCCAACAAAAATACCAACTTATTTATACCACGACTGATAACTGATGTTCCAGTTCAATCTTCAGATTTCCGTTCTCACTAATCGCTAGACCATATTCATATTCATAGTCAGTTTTTTTTCATTTTTTGAGTAATATTTCCTATGCCCTGTGTGGTTGGGATTAGGGAATAAAAAACACCCATCACACTGCAAAGCCAGCATAACTCTTGCCTAGTTGACTCTAGAAACAAAACAAAACAAAGCACCCATTACATCATGAAGCCAGCATGACTGTTGTCTGTTGACTTTACACTCAGAGAGGCCCATAACTGAAAAAGCAGTAACTGGCAGAACCTCAAACCACAGCCTGCAAACAGTCTAGCCTGTGAAAGGACAAGCTAGGCCAACCTTGACTTTACAGCTCCAGCCTTGTAATAAAAATATGTCTTAGGAACGGCTGCTGGTGACGATGACTTCGTAAAAGACAGTGAGAAAAATTAATAGGGCTGGGCTGGAAGAAATTCTAAAACCCATAGGCTTGTGTCATAAATTCTCTGGGCAATAAGGCATAACATTATAAACAGACACAGAAACCAAAGATGATGAGAAGTCCAGAAATTAAATTTTCACCATTGATCTGGATCAAGGGATCATTTAGTAAACTTTCTTCTCTTAGTAGCTGTGAATTGTGATTGGCACAAGTTTCCTGGGCCAAAATAAGCAGCCTCTGCTCCACTCAAAAGTACTTAATATGAACCAATATAAAAATACTTTATACCTAGGGACACAAGCTATAAAATCTACATCAGAGTGATAAGATCACCAAATCACCAAACAACCATCACACCTCACGAAAGGGCAGATAAGGGAGTGCTAGCCTATATGAAGGTGTACAGTGAATGGGCCATAGGCTCAAAATCAAGAAAGAGAGCCCCAACTGCACCACCAAAGAGCTACTGGTCTATCTTCTTGCTGTTGGCATCATCTGAACAAATGCAATCTGAATTGAGTCATCAATGTATAAACTTAAATGCATAATAAAGCAGATTAATTTTTTGGTTGCAGGTTAAAAGCACAATTAGATGTTTCAGAAATAAATACAATGATTCTTTTTGAAATTTTAAAAGTTGGCTATTTCAAAAGCTGCCTTAACTGTGATAAACATCCACCTTTCCTCTCATCGCACACACACACACACACACACACACACACACACACACACACGCATGCATATTCCAATCACCAAAACCTCGCTCCTGACCATCCTGAATATCAGCCTCAGGGCTGGACCTCAGCAATGTCTATGTGGATAGCAGGAAGAGCATCTTTCTTACCTCCTTAGCCCCAGCTCCCCTTTATTCCAAACCAGCATCCCTACTGCCTCTATGGAACCTTTTTAAAACATAAATATGATCCTGTTCTACTTCAAACTCTGAGTGTATTAGCTTCCAAAGTATGTCCAACTTCCCAAACCTGGTATCAGATCCTCTGTGATGTCACCTTCTGATTTCTATTCATCTCTAATACTTACCCACCATACACTTCCTTTTTGTTAAATGATCTGCAAAGTAATACCATACTTACAGAGATACATCCTTCACAAATACTATTCTCTACCAAGAAAATTAAGCCCGATTTGTTTCTCAAAACTCAGCTCCAAGAAACCATCACACACACACACACACACACACACACACACACACAAACACACGTGTGTGGCGAATATTTCTTCTTGAGCCCCCGTACCTCTTGAATACTTGTTCATGACTCCTACCATAATGTCCTGTAGATATTGACTCTGTCTTCTCTTCCATTTAACCACAAGCTCTTTGAGGCAGGATTTTGTTTTATATAACTGTTGTGGTTTGGCTCTGGATTATCCCCCCAAATTCTCATGTATTGAAATATTACAGATCGTCTACAGAACCATCTGTTGTTGGTAGATTGGGGAGTAGTCCGGAGGAGTGGATTACAGGTGTGTAAGTTAGGATTAAAGGCATGTAGTGGCCACACCTTCCACACCTGGATGCAGGAGGGGCTGACCACTGGGCTGAGACCTGGAAGGATATATAAGCTGCTTCCTGCCTTCCTTGAGGACTAGGACTGGGACTTGGACTAGTCTCAACTTGCCTTCCTGTTTGTGATGTTGTGAGAAGCTGCCTCCACCTCGGTCTCTGCCATGTACTTCCATTGCTGCCAGCCGCCACTGAATGGATTGTGACTTTCTGAAACTGTGAGCTAAAATAAACCTTTCCACCCCTAAATTTGTGGGTGTCAGGTATTGAGTCACAGCAATGGAAAAGTAACTAAGACAATAAATCAGAAATTTAGTATCTGGCCATGCCTACTAGTATCCGGCATCTAATTAATCAATAGATATGATCCTGTGATTTAACTGGTATTTTTATAGTGTGCTAGAATAAGGCGTGTAACAGCTGACTTGAAATACATTATTTGGTATGAGTCGGTAATGCTTCCTAATATGAGGTGGAGTTTTTGCCAGTCATTGTGTAATCCCATAACATGGGAGATTGAGGCAACAGGACTGCAAGTTTGAGGCCAGTGTGGGCTGCAAAAGTAAGACACTGTATAGAAAGCAAAACAAACAAACAAAAAAGACAAGCATTTTGTTCCATGTCAGAGAGAAAAAGTCTGGTTGTAACACTAACCCACAAAGATGTATTATCCTAAACAGAAACAAACAAACAAAAAAAAAATGCCTAGGAAGGTGTGTAAACTTCAATTTCTAAGCCTAAAGTGACAGCTAATGTTACACGCCTTAGATGTTGTTTTAGTAACTTTATGAAATCTCACAATTAGGACAAACACTAGATCACAAATTGTAACTCAAAGTCCTTGAAAGTTTCCTCTCGGATCAGTCTCCCAGGGCAAAGCACTGGGACGAGAAGGCCTTCGGAGCTGCAGAGCATTGTTTGGGTTCTTCCATGGCCTTGTTGTGCCTTTGCAGCCATCTGATTCCACTTGGACTGGAACCTATCCCATCTTTCATGGACACAGCCTTGGCCCCTTCCTAGCCTCCAGTCCTTGTAGAGACTTCAGACTCTCCTTCTGAAGTCACCTGACGTGCCAAACCAAGATGGTTCCAGTATCAGCATGATATGCAGCCCAAAATCTGTAAGACATCTGTAAACAGCTCTCTGTGCTTTTTGTCATCGTTTTATTTTGTCTACAGGAAAGAGGAAGCACAGTGTGTGTGTGTGTGTGTGTGTGTGTGTGTGTGTGTGTGTTTAAATTAAAGATTTTTTCCTATGGCATAAAATATTGTTCATAGTTTTCAGCCGTAATGTCTCCTTTGGAAAAGAAGCAACTGCTCTTAATACCTGCTGAAATTTCTCTAGCAGGAATGGAGGTCAAAATCTGAATTCTAAATAGAGAAAATCACCAGGTCAGTGAATTCTCAATGTGTGACATTTTCAGTCTCTCTGTTTCATATGGTTCCATTCATGCAACATATTCACATATTCATTCATTCAACAGAGATTTACTGGACAGTAATGTTCAGGGATCGTGTGCTGTGCATTTCAGGTACCAGAGAGAATGATTCCCCTCCCTGCCCTTAAACAATTTGTGGCTTACGTACAAAAAGATAAGCAAATGATTACAACATGACATTATCCTTGATGAAAAGGGGCAACAGAGTGTTGGGGCAGAAATAAAGACCTGAACTTTTGGAAGAGGCAACAACTAGGATAGGAATCGGTCAGTTCAGTGTTACAAGGGGTAAAGAATGAAATAAAAAAGATGCTTAAAAGGCAAACAGAAGATGGTCATGAGAAGAACTGTAGAAAACGCAAACCTAGGGGACAAAGAGAAAAATCATGTGCCAAGAACTGAGAGTAGAGAGCTTTGAGAACTTCTGTTTGACTAAAACAAAATCACAGTCACTAGAGTGGGCAGCAGCATGAATCAGGACAGAGTTTGAGAGGCCAGGCTGATGAGTTTTCACTTTCTGGTACAAGAAAAAAGGCACTGGAGAATATTGAAATAGAAAATGACCCAAGGAGACCTTTGTGATAGCACTATCAGTCTGATGGCTGAGTGCTGGGTTAGTTACAAGTAGGTGAAATTAAGGGAATAAAGTCGGGAAGGAAGTTGTAGTCATAGTCGAGGAAAGGAAGACAAATACTGGAACCAAGGTAGCCACGATGTAATTGGAGAAGCAAAGCAGGAATAGAGACTTAAGAGGAAAGAAAGGCAGGATTTTGTAGTGGAGAAACTTGGAGGTTCAGAAGAGGACCCAAAAGAATGCAAAGAGGAAACACCTGACAGAAGGAGGCTAGCAAGGTGCTGGTTAGTATTTCCAATTCCTGGCAAACTCCGGGGAAAGAAATGGGAGGGAAGTCAGTCTCTGCCCTCGCCCTCTTCACAGGCATCATCATTTCCTGATCTCTTCCCAGTTTCACAAATGTCAAAATTCAACACCTAGCCTCATCAAAACCCAGATGTATACACACTTCTCAACTTACCTATTATTTGTAGTAACAAGTAATGCGGGAGATTTTGTCAGTATTTTAATGCCCTGCAATGTCTACTCAGATTGACGGGGTCTTTTCTTTAATCTCCTTAGTCTTCTCTTTATCCCAGGATACTGTGAAGAGTTTGGTTCCCTTTTCAATGTCTTCATTTGTGTAAAGATGGCCTTGTCATTGTCTTTAAAAATACCTCTCATTGTTTTTGTCTGTATTAATCAGCATATTTTAGCTTCCTTTTACATGAACCCAAATAAAGAAGCAGGCAGATCTTACAGTTTCTCTGCTCTCAAATCCATGGCACACTTAGAAAATTTACTTTATCCCAGTGTAATTACTTAAATTGTGATAACACAGTTAGCAAGTAAGAAAGTTAATTGCCCTTTGCACTCTGTTGTAACCTTTTTATGTTTGGAGAAATCAAAGCTATTGATTCTAGAATTTCTCTGTTTTCTTCATCTCCCTAAACAGGGTAATTGTGTTAATGAAGTTTCCTTTTTCCTTTTATAGTGCAATTTAATCTTTTTATTCAGAAGCAATAGAAAGCCATAGGCATCAAATAAGGCCACTGGTGCTCTAATTTTGGACTTTTTGAAACAAGAAACAAGGTAAAAATCTGGGACATAATGCACTCGTGGACCAGCCTGGAATCAAGACAGTACCTTGTAAGTCAGGTATAAAAAAAAAACAGAGTTTAAAGCAGTGTACCAAATTCAGATAGCACTCATCAAATTTTTTAATCCTCTAGAAAAGTGGTAATTATAAGGAAGAAGAGCAGATTTAAAGAAAGATGACTAATTTTAATCTAAATCAAAGGTATTTTATTGTAATTGGACCTAGAAGAAAAATTGAAAACTCTCCTTTGCTTTAAGCCAGCTAAAACACATGGTTTAATTTGCATTTTATACAAATAGTTTTGGGCACAGAAATAGCATAATTTTGCATTGGCAAATCCTCTCTGTATTCTTCTTTAATAATTTATACTCTTGAAGATATTTTACAACTCTTACAGTTTAAAAAAAATTTTTTTAAAGTATAATTCTACCTTCCATTCAAAAGACAGACTTTCCATTTATAAGCATGTTACCTAGAGGCACAATTAAGTAGAAGCATTAAACAGAAATAAACCTAATTCTTCAGTTCTTTTTATCTACCAGCTGTCTTGCTTCATAGACTCCCTCTTAAGTGGGTTCAAAATACATTCCTAGTTAGTCCATTACCTATTTGCATATCCTTCAAATTACAAAATGTGTTAGTTTCAATGTAGATAATCTTAATGTTTGCATTTTGTAAACAGTTTTTTTGTGACAGTGAGCTGAGACTTGGAACCAAGTTCCTTAGTCAATATTTTCTCCTGATAGATCTTCACAATCTCTACCCTTTAAGAATTTCTTCTATCAAGTCCCCACCCTGTTTTCACTGCCTCTAAAATGCACCAATCTCTGAAAATGTCCTTGTTAGTGTCTGAGGGACACCCCTGAATCGTTAGGAACAAAATTAAACTTAAGATGTCCTTTGTTCCTGGTGTAAGAATAGAGTAAAATGGATGACTTCTATTTATTTTTGTTATTAGGTACCTATCATTATTAGCCTCTGAATAAGGCTTCACTGCATTCATTTAAATATCTGGTGTTGTGATAGCTGGTTATGATTTTCTGATGTTTTTCTGCAACTCTAACCATATGTAATTTTGAAATAAATGAAAGTTAAGTACTAAAACGTTTTGCCCAGAGGGAATTCGGATTCTCAATGTGCTTTTAATAACTGTTTGTAAAACATTTAGGAAAATCTATGGCAACACATTTAGGGGGAAAAAATCAAATTACTATTGCCTTAAGATGTTATTCTAGTGTCTAAACTTCATGAAACTTCCTGTGTGGCCCAATTCTTAAACTAATCCAGTCAGTAATACTTTAGAGCATATTGTATATATAGGACCTAAATTTAATTTGTATAATATTTTAATAATACTTCTTTAAAAGACTTCTTTAACCCTTAGTGAAAATGCTGTAATTGTCCAAATAAGTTTTATCAAGTATTTCTGAAACTTTTCAAACAATATCTAATTTGAAAGTATTAGTTAGTGGAATCAGATTAAAACCATTTAGCTTCTTTAAAACACAAAAGTACTGGAGACCTTAAGACTTTAGCAAAACCTAAAATAAAACGTTATCCTGTATCCAACACCTAAGACAAATAAATACGACCACTAACAGAAGTGGAGACAATGGAAAAAGCTTTCAGAAAAGCTAATTGGCCAAGAAGACTTTTCTTTTGAAGGTGCAATTTGAAAAAAAAGAACTCAAGTTGAAATGTGACCTGAATTTCATTTACTCTGGTGCAGAGAAATGGGCACGTAGCTAATTTGAGAAAAATTCAACCCACAACCTTCAATGTCCAATTCAGAATCTGTGCTAAGTGTGAGCGCCGGCATCACCTTTCATCCAGAAAGATGGTGTCCTTGAGCATCACCTGGAGATAATGAGCTTCCGTTTTCCACACATTTGTAAGCGCTCTTAAACTAAAAGCGGCATTAGAATTCAGCCATCCTATAACATAGCGGAAGACTTTTTTTATTGTGTATTCATGTTTTTGTTTCTTTATGTGACCATGAAAACAAGCAGAAACGTGTAACATTTGCAATACATATCCATCAAGAAACAAGTGAATGACAATGATCTAAAACAAAATTGCAGCAAAAGGGCTTCACTCGGAAAAGATCAGGTTTTCTGAGTAACTCATATGTCAGAACCATCCCCGGTGAGAGTCTGACCAGAATTCTGATCCCACACTCATTAAGTCACAACACTATGTGACTTTAAAGGCCCTGACTGACACAGCATCCTTATTAAAAGGACCATTAATAAGTGATTGGAAATATGGATATTGTGTTTGTACTTCACATATTCTTGTACTATTTTAATGTTTTTAAACCAGAAGATTATATCAAACCAGTTTCACTAGAGCTCCTTTACCTGCCTGTTACGTGACATGCTCTGGTGACAAAGCAATGACAGCTGTTGAATGCACACGTGCAGGCTCATTATCTTACTCTTTCTGACTCTATGGCTTATGAATTACTTGACAATATCCATAACAAAAATGTTATAGGAGAATTTGCCATTTTGCAAAATATGCTGTTCTAGGTAAAAAGGTTTTCTGCAACTGTACAACTTCCTAACTTAAGAGTGTACAAATTGTGAACCACAATACCTATACTTTTTAAGACTTGAGGCTTACATAAAATGCTTCCTTTTATAAGCTTTGTATGGAGAAACTATTAATAACATAATAAAAATAAATTCCAAACAAGTTTATTGAAAATTAGTGACATTTCATTGACTTTAAGCAAAAGTAAAACCAAGCAAAAAAAAAAAAAATATGCTGAGGCTGAACTTCTGATCATGAGTTAAAACTGCTATTTTTTTTTTTTTTTTTCAGTACTGGCAATAGACCCAGAGACTCTCCAACATTGGGTCAAATCTCTAACCCCCTTTTATTTTTTTATTTTTTATTTTGCAACAGAGTCATGCTAGATTGCCCAGGATCGCCACCAGTTGTAATCCTGCCTCAGCATTTCTGGTGTCTGGGATGACAGGTGTGTGTCACTCACCCAGCTAGAACTGCTATTTCATAGAATGTGCCACTTACAGGGCAATTGTTCTTTCGATCACAGAACGCTTGATCTTGCTGGATTTTTAATAATAAGAACAACATAATACTTCCTGAAATGTTTCATATATAAGATGTATACTAAATGTGTTATAAGCAATATCTTCGTCCTCAGGAAACCATGGAGGAAGTAAATTTGTGTGTATTTCCCAGAGAAGTATATTAAGGTTAAAGGAGGGCCACAGTGGAAGATGCCCTGGCGAAATCAGTATTGGGTTTTGCACGTAGGCAGCCTGATTCTAGAGCCCTTGCTCTTACTCCAAGCTCTGTCAAAAGAGGAAACATGAGAGAAAATACACCCAAATTGTGTATAGAAAAGTAAGGCGAGACGGCCTTCATAAAACTTGGTAAAAACAATCAGCAGCTGTGAAAGTGCCCTGAAAATGCACCATTTTAAAGCCCTTTTGGGGAATAATTGCCTTAGTAAACTGCCGAATTACTGCCAAGGATGAGGCCCAAGCTAGATCAACTGGTTTTCAAATATTCATCAGGAACAGAGTCTAAATGCTCACCCTGATTTGTGTCCAGATCCAGATTTAATTCAACAAATTTCCAGCTACCTCTAAAACCCGGGTATAATTTTTCATTTTTTGTTATGATTGTTTGGATATGCTTCTTCTGTTTTATCACAAATACATGAATTTTAAAAATCTATTTGGTGGATGTGAAGCCACTTTTGCATTTCCAAGTTCACTTGAGGGCCTGACTTAAATGATTTCTCGTGGAACTAGGACTAGGGAATTACTAGCTCAGTAAGTTTTATTAATGGGCTTTTCTAGGATGGAGAATCCCTGCCCTAAAGAACTGGTGGGATAGAACCTGCACAGCTGAATTAAGTTAGACTCAGGCATCTCATTGAGCACAAACCAGCTTCATGGCATAGCCAAGGTCCTGGGTGTAGAGCACTCAGGGTAGAAAAACAAAAGAATGGAACACCAGGAAGAGTAAATCTGCCCTCACAACTAAATATGTACAGGAATATATAAGCATAGGAGAATTTCAAATTCCTCTGTGGAGTGTGGTTGGTGGGGTGTGGTGAAGGGAGTGATTATTTCTAAGTGACTGAGGTATAGCTGTAATGTTTACAAATGTGGTAATTCTCACAATTGACTTTTTCTAAAAAGATGTCCTTCCTTGTCCTAAAGTACTGCTAGATGTCAAACTAGAATATTCGTAAAAATAAATAATTAATTAAATACAAAATCAATGCCTAGGAAGATAATTGAAAGAATTGATTGCCAAGGAAGATTCGTCTTTGAACTCATATCAGCATAATGCCTTGACAGTTGTCTAATAAGAACTAATTAGCAATGGGATTTGATATAAATGGCTATATCTGAAGTTTCAGCCCACCAGATAAGGGCAAAATTGTGGAAATTGTGGAAAAAGAGGGAAGAAAGCATAAAAAGGAAAGAGGAAGACATTGACCCTTCACACCTACTAGGACAACAATAATGAGAAAGGTGGACATAGCAAGTGTTGATGTGGATGTGGAGAAACTGGAACATTCGTACATTGCTGGCTACAATGTCAAAAGGTACTGCCGCTTTAGGAAAACATCGGCATTTCTTTAAGTTAA
Organism: Ctenodactylus gundi; assembly: GCA_004027205.1. Classification (NCBI taxonomy): domain Eukaryota; kingdom Metazoa; phylum Chordata; class Mammalia; order Rodentia; family Ctenodactylidae; genus Ctenodactylus; species Ctenodactylus gundi. The sequence goes on along the minus strand of PVKB01003188.1, from coordinate 13,900 downwards.
AAATACTCTTCCCATATGGTCCAACAATTCTACCCTTCGATATATATGCGAGGAAATGAAAACGTGTTGGGACGAGCCTTATAAGCAAATGTTCAGAGTAGAACGACTCATAGGAGCCATTAAGTAGGAAAAATCCAAATGCTCACCATATCTGGTAAGTGCTAAAGAAAACATGCATGGGGGAGGGACTAAAGGAGAGCAAGAGAGTCCTTGTCACCTTGACCAGATACATAATGCTCAACTTCATTGTAAGCCTTATATTTTGTGCTTATACATATCAATAAAATGGGGGAAGGGGGAAGAAAACACGCAAACGTACTATGTCTACTCAATGAAAACCTCTGAAATAATATGGGAAATGAACCATTAATACCTATGCCCAGATGAATCTCAAAGCATTGTTAGGTGAAAAAAGCCAGACACAAGATGATACATTTTTAAAATTTTTCATTCATCTGAAATATTTTTTAAATGGAAAAATGACTAGATCAGTGACAGAAAAAAAAAAACCAGTGATTTCCTGGGCAGAGTAAGGAGTAGAAACTGATGAAAGATGAAGAAGGGAACTTTCAGGGATGGTAGAATGTTCTAAATTTGGATTGTGGTAATAGTTGCACAACAGTTTAAATTTATTAAGTAATAGAAGTACCCATTTATAACAAGTGAATTATGCAGCATATAAATTATACCTCAATAAAGTTGTTAAGGTATTTTAAAGTAAATGAAGGATAGAAAATATGAAAATGATAGGAATATTCATAGAATAGGAGAAAAAGGTACAAACATGCTCAAAAGCCATATTCCCATAGACTATTAAAAAAAAAAACACAGTACCTCCTTGTTTCCTGTGTTTTGTTTTTAAAATGCATTTTGGTGTCAAATTGTCACCTAGAGGCATTTAGGGTGAATGACCTAATTTCAAATTCGGTGACAGCTAGGGAAAATAGACAAAGTAGGACGTTGTCTACGCCCTGCCCACTGCTTCTGTGTGTGCTGTACTCCCGGAGCACTTGATTTCTGGGACCAGTCACAGATTTCGCATCACCTTTGCACCACAAGGATCACACCAAAGTTTCGCACCATTGTCTAGCTGTACTTGTGAATTCCTGTGTCATGATATTGCTGAGCACCCTTTCTCACAATGCGAAGAATGCATATCCTTCCTTTCCTGCCTTCCCACGTCCATTTCTCCCGGCATCTATATCATCTTCCTCTCCCTTCCTTTGTCACGTGGGATTTTTTTAGGAAATAGGGGAGAGAACGTGCATACTAAAGAGCTATGTTGTATCATACTATCCTTAACAAAAAAAAGTTTTCTCTTTCTCCTCATGAAAATTAAATAGAGTTCCTCCAAGGGGAAAAGCTCTTTCTCCCCATCATGCTTCTCTCTTTGCTTGGAGCTCCATTCTTACCCACTTGTTACGTTCTTGCGTGGCAGGCCAGCCTAAGAATTCTCTCCTCCCAGTATTGTGTGCTTTAGATTTCTTGCAATACACACACAGCATTGTTTCCAGGGGATGTGAAACACAGGAAACATGTTTTAGATTTTTCACTGAGGTCTCACATGACTTTTTCCTCCTCTTAAAAAAAATGCATCTAAGAACACTATTTTAGTGACCGATATTTGAATCAGGTCATATTGGAAAATTAATTTGTCATTTGCTGAAAGTGTAACATGATGTTCTTTGAATTGCAAATCTAAGGATTTCCATAGAAAAATAAATTAGAAATGTGATTTTTTTTTTTCCAAAGGAGAGGAAGGGAATAATTGTCTCAAAAGTCTTTTCAATTACAAGGTTAGGAGGTCTTTGGGATGTTTGGCTACATTTCGGTGCACACCCATCCTGGATTCTGCAGGGATCCGAGCAGCTGGACGGTGTACCACCCATTATGTATGTCTCTGCCCATGAGTGAGCGCTTGACGATGGTAGGAAAGGGCTTCTCAACTTCAGCGCTATCGACATTTTGGCTCAATATTGTTCATTGTGTAGGCTACTTAGCAGCACCCTGGCCTCTTCCCAGCAGGTGTCAGTAGGACTCCCCTCACTCCCCCATTTGTGAGTTGTGACAACCAAAATTGTCACATGTCCCTTGAGAGATGCAATTTCCTCCAATTCAGAAACTGCTCTAAAGTATCCTCAGTGTGAACCCACAGACCCCAAAACACAGGCCTGGTGAACAGGACTCAGCCAGTGCATTCCGGGGTCTCAACAGAGGCAAGAGCTCAGGGTCTAAACTTTAATATAATCTATGAAGCATTTAAATACTCTGGAGATGGGGGCAGGAGGCTCATATCCTGCAGTAATTGTCCAATTATCATACCTCGCTTACGGATACTTCTGGAAACACTGGCATTTAGACTATTGTCGTTGAGTCTGTAAATTATCCATGAACTCTCAAGTGGAAAAGATACAAACATCCATGGTAGCGATGTTAAAAAAGAAACACGTGTCAGTCACATTTTAACAACTGACAAGTAAATGTCCCAGGCTATCCTAAGTATGTGTCATTAGAACATTGTTAAATCTAGCTAAGGTTTTTGTTTTTTAAGAAATATGATCAAGAGACATAAATGGCTTTAAAAAATTAAAGTATTTGACAAAAGGAACATGTGAAACTGAGAACTACGCAGACAAATGAAAGCCTCTCACTTATGGGAGAAGAATAGCTTTTGTTTCAGTTATCCAAGCTTAACATACAGACATTTTAGGAAATCTGTCCCCAAATGGCCATTTCTTTCCTCATGACAAAAGGATTCTAAATATTTTTTTGTTTGCGAAAAAAAAAATACTCTCCTAACAAAAACCAGTTGTAGACATTTTGTAATTTTTTTTAGAAAAAATAACTGAGGACACGAGTCTAATTCACTGCAGCTGAAATTTCATTTACTAACTAACCACACTAATGAGCTGCTGCCCTGGGAATTCTAATTAGATTCACTGTATTTCTGTCACTGACGTTCATTTTCTTATTTCAACGTCTAGAAAAGTTTTACATTTTCTGGATTTTTAAGAAAAAAAATTTAAAGATTTCAGCAGTTTTAAGTGATACCAATATTTTATAACTGCTGTACTTTTATGGTATAACATGATACTGGATTAGCAAAACACAGCACTGACATCGTGTACATGTCAATACTCATTTTTATCAAGATGACTAGTAAGTCCATATTTGAAACTGTTGTTCATTATAATATTTTTGTTCTTTATATATACTGTGGGGTTAAGTCTGAAAATCAAGTCCATATAGCCATCAAGATATATTCTCCAAATCAAAATTATAACAATATTTAAAGGATTTTCAGAAGATGGGGTTCCAATAGTTTTCTACTTACAAATATTGTGATTTAAAACAAAATTATGTTTTGCTACTATGTTAGTATAATTGTATTACACTAAACTTCTTGAAATATTTTCAGCATAAAATTGGAAGGCACACTTTTCAAATGAATCTTATGTGCATCTTCTATTACATGAGTCAATAAATAAACAGAATGCAAGCATTGCCTATTTTATAAACACCACATTTACAGAGAACCCACACATATAAATGGCCCCAGCTGCTCAACCATACATCAGGCCACGAACTCTCTCTACTGTGGAAGATGTGTGGAATAACTAAAAATTTGCAGAAAGAACATGCAACTCTAACTAGCAGGCACCCCGATGGTGAGGAGGCCCAGCAGAGAGCCAACTCAGTCTGCTCTCTTCTCACTAGTGCCTCTTGCTATATGTTGCCAGAATTTTGTATATCTTTTATTAAATGTCATATATTTTCAAATTACAGCTAACTTTGGTTTAACAATCTTCTTTAAAATGCAAATCTCTCCCAGAGCAGTAATTATATTACTTAATTAAATCAGATTGCACTGTGCTCGATACCTAACATTATCAGGATGAAGTATCACCAAGCTGCAATAGCAGCTGGGGAGAGAGTAGCCTAAGGAATGACTTCTGTGATGATGTTTGTGGTCATAGTAGCAGTAAACATTCATTGTGGGCCACACCCTCTGCTATGCAGTCAGTGTGGCTTGTCTCATATAACCCTTCTAAAAAGCCTAGCAAGGAATTCCCGAGAAACAAAGTAGTGGTTCTTGAAGTATGGGCCTTGGACCAAGAACCTCAGCATTTTAGAATCGGATGCAAATCCACGTTCTCAGGACAGAATACCAACGCACTGACACAGAATCTCTGGAGGCAGTCTCTTCTACCATTCTTTTCAGTTGGTTCCGATCCTTACTAAAATTTGAGAACATCCAGACTCAAGATTTGTAGGAAAAAATCACATGCACACGTATACACACACATGCACACACACACCAGTGAATCTATTAAGTTAACCATATCCTTCTTATTGGTGGAAAAATATAGAGTCATAGAAGTTAAGTCATTCTACAAAGTAGGGTCACATTGTATATCCATGAGTGACAAATGGCACTGATGGCGAATCAGATCCAAACAGTTAACCTCATGTGGCACCATAATCTACTCTTTCAAAAGAACTCAAACCTTATTACTAAGCATTCTTATTTTTTTTTTTAATGGTGGCTGATATTTGACCTCTTATGGATTTGGGGATAAACTTAAAGACTACAATCTCAGAGCCAAGAGGAAAACTGAGTCAGCCCTCAAATCTCCCTAGCCGGAGTTGCAAAAAGCTCCTTACTTCACAGGTAACAATGGTACCATTTCTATTTCACATGTTCATAAACTGAAGCTTAGCGGTACTAAGTAACCCAACAGCACAAGGAGGAAACAGCAAAGTCTAAGCTAGAGAAACTCAAAGCCAACTCCAAAATCCAAGCCCTAAACCACTTACAACTATAAAGAGATAAGAGAATAATTCAAGAACTTAAAGTATTTTAGAGGGTGACCAGGTTGTTGTCTGGCAGATATTTTAGGATAGAATGAAAATACCTAGTAGAAATGGGAATACCAACCTATCCAGTGAGAAACTTAGAAGAGCTGGCTCTAAATTCTAAGAGTAAAAAGGAGGTGACCACCTCTTTCCCCATCACGAGATATTTTGTTCTCAAGACCCAAAGTTCAATCTTATTCTACTGGCACGAAATTTCAAATTTTGAATAAATGTAAATTATAAAGCTTTGGAGGAATAGATAGAGACCTCTGAATTAGCATTTAAAATGCATCTAGGCTGTGGAGAAGAGCTAACTCCAATGCTTCTCAAACTGCCACATGAAATTGAAGGAGAAGAAATACGACCAAACTCATTTTTGGAGGATAGCATACCCTGGTACCAAAAACAGACAAATGTTTAACCAGGAAAAAAATTACACACCAATGTCTTTAATGAATATATACTCAAAAATTCTTAACAAGATTCTGGCAAATAGAATCCAACAAGTAATCAGAAAGATCATACACCAGGACCAAGTGGGCCTCATTCCTGGGATACAAGGTTGGCTTAACATATGGAAATCAATCAGTGTAATATACCACATTAATAAAAGCAAAAACAAAAATCACATGATCATCTCAATTACTGCAGAAAAGGTGTTTGACAAAATCCAACATCATTTCATGACAAAAATGCTGAGGACACTAGGTACAGAAAGGCCCTACCTACCTCAAACTGATGGAAGTCCTATATGGTAAACCAACTGCAAATATAGCAAATGGGGAGAAACTGAAAGCATTGTTCCTTAAATCAGAAACACAGCAAGGCTGCCACTTTCACCATTTCTATTCAACACTGTCCTTGAAATCCTTGACAGAGCAATCAGGCAAGAGAATGAAATAAAGGAAATACACATCAGAAGGAGGAAGTCAAACTATCATTATTTGCAGATGACATGATTATATATATATATATATAGAAGACCAAAGAAATTCTTTAAAATAATAAACAAATTCAGCAGTCCTCTACACTAACAATGAACTTACTGAGAAAGAGCCCAGAAGAATAATTCTATTCTCAATAGCCCATCAAAAAAATAAATAGCTAGGAGTAAACCTAATCAAGAAAGTGATGAACCTCTACCAAGAAAATACATGATACTGAAGAAAAAAATTGAAGAAGACATTAGAAAATAGAAAGATAGTCCCTGTTCTTGGATAAACAGAAATAATATAGTCAAAAGGGCTACTGCCAAAACTGATATACAGATTCAATGCAATTTTATCAATATACCAACAGCTTTTTTCACAGAACTTGAAAAATCAATCCTTAAATTTATATGGAACCAAAAGAGACCTAGAATAGCCAAACAATCCTGAGGAATCAGACAAAATCCGGTGGCATTACGATTCCAGACATCAAGTTATACTACAAAGCAACAGTTATAAAAACTATATATAACGACTACAAAAACAGACTGTATAAAAACAGACAGGTTGACCAATGGACTAAAACCGAGGATGCAGAGACAAACTCAAGTACTCTCAGCTACCTGATCTTTGATAAAGGAGCCGAAAACATACGCTGACAAAAGGATAGCCTCTTCAACAAATGGTGCTGAGAAAATTGGTCATTCACATGCAGAAGAATGAACGTAGGTTCACACCTGTAACCATGCGCCAAAATTCGACTGAAGTGGATCTAAGACCTAGATAATAACACAGAGACTCTGAATCTCCTGGAAGACAAATTAGGCAAAAATCTAAAAGATATAGGCATAGACAAGGATTTTCTTAATAAGACACCCAATGCTGGCCCCAGAATCAACAAATAGTATTCTATCAAATTAAAAAGAAAATTATTAACAAAGTGAAGAAAGGACTGGAAGAATGGAGAACTTTTTTTCACCACCTATACCTCAGATAGGAGGTTAATAAGTAGAATATACAGGGAACTGAAGTAAAATGGCCCCCTCAAATTCAAAAACCTGATTTAAAAAAATGGGCGATGGAAATGAATAGGCAGTGCTCAGGTGAAGTTCAAATGGCCAGTAAACACATGAAAAGATATTCAACATTCCTAGCCATTAGAGAAATACAAATCAACACATCACGCAGGTATTATCTAACCTTAAAGAGAATGATGTATATGAAGAATTTGAACAGCAATCAATGCTGGCAAGCTTACGGAGGAAAAGGAATCCTTTTATACTGCTAATGTGAATATAAACTGGTCCAACCACTATGGAGGGCAGTATGGAAATTTCTCAAAAGGTTGAATATAAATATTTCATTCAATCTCACAATACCTCTTTTGGGAATCTTTCTAAAGGAGTTAGAAGCAACACAGAACAGAGATACATGCATACCCATGTTCATAACAGCAAACTAATAATAGCTAAAATGTGGAAAACACCAAAAGACCCATCAACAGACCAATGGTTACATAAATTGTGGTATATGTACACAATGGAGTACTACTCATCTATAAAGTCCAATGGTTGTGAGGTTTTTGTAGGTAAATGGTTGCAACGTGAGACCATCATCCTCAATGAAGTGAGTCAGACACAGAAGGCTAAATATTACATCATGTCTTCAATATGAGAAACCCAGAACACAGCCATTTTGTAGAACAAAACGGGGGTGAAAAGGGGAACCAGGGTAGGGGGGGAGATGCGGGAGGGTCAAAAGGGGGAGGGGAAGAGACTGCAATTTTGATGCAATACCACATATTTGCACAAAATACTTAAGTCCAGTGTAAACATGATGTATCATATATGCATATATATATATATTAATAATATGCAGGCCACAGTCAAGGACTAAATGCTTGATACTTTCTACCAGATTCCTATTAGCTTCTATTTTTAATAAGTTTGCTTTTAATGTAGCAGTTTGCACTATGCTGCCAGTTTCAAAACTCATAGCACTCCATGAAGAATCTATAATTTATATAAACATAATTATCATTGTAAGTGTTCAATAAATGTCAAAGGACATTATTCTCATTATCATTGTTTTTAGTAGCAAGCTACTGTTTATTATTAGAACTAAAAGCAATAAAAATAATTTAGAGGAAGATTTTTAATTAATGTAGATAAACATATTAATAATTTTAAGGTTTAGCAACAAATGGCCAGCCTTACAGATAGAATCTATGAAGTATCTTAATGTCTATGGTCTCATGTCATCTTCACAACAACCTGCCAGGGAGGATCACCATTAGTTTTTGTTCAGATGTGGAACCTGAGACTCAGAGTACATATAAGAATGTACAAGGACTTACACAATGGCACGGCTCTTGAATATTACAGACACCGCTAAAATCTTACTCTAGGCCATGTTCTTCCCTCAGCACTGGAAATCACAAAAGTCAGCTGGTGCAGGTGTGAGGAAGGAAACAGGTTGTCCTGGTTACTATGTGTCTTACATACTTTTTCCTCAATGGGGCACAATACACAACACCCACAACTTCCATAGCACACACATCTTAAAGGAGAAAATGTTTCTTTTGGCTCATGTTTCATAAGATTCAGTCATTTACAGACAGCAATGATGGAAGGGCATGCTGGGGGACCTAAGTGGAGAAAAACTGTTTAGGGGTTGGTGACAAGAAGTGGAGGAACAGGAGGAATGCCATGGCCCCAATGACGGTCTTTCTAATTAAGACCTATTTTAATAAATCCAAAAGAGGCCATAACAATACACATGTCTACCCATGTTCATAGCAGCACAACTAACAATAGCTAAAATATGGAAGTCACCAAAATACCCATCAACAGACCAGTGGATACAGAAACTGTGGTATTTATACACAATGGAATACTATGCATCTATAAAGTCCAACAGCGTAGAGGCTTTTGCAGGCAAATGGCAAAAACTTGAGAAGATCATGCTCAGTGAAGTGAGTCAGAAGCAGAAGGTGAAACATCAAATGGTCTCTCTGATATGAGAGTCCCAGATCACAATTCTTATGGAACTTAAAATGAAAAACAAAGTAAAATGGGGATAGGATGTGGGAGGAGGAAGGGAGGGATGGCGAGGGGGAGGGACAGAGAGTAGGAAAGTCCTTGTCATCTTGACAAGATACATGTGTGCACAAAATGGTCAACTCCATCGTAAACCTTAAATTTTGCACATTTACATATCAATAAAATGGGAAAAAAGATATATTTTATAATATCATGTGAAATCATCAATGGACAATCCACTGATGAGCATAGCACACTATGATCTAATCATCTTTCAAACATAGGAGACTTTTACATATAAATCAGAACACTGTATCAGTGTAGAACTCCCTTATTCCCCTACCCCAACCTGCCCACTTGAGCCACAGTTAGTTATGGCTCTGGTTTGTTACATGGCAAAATCTTATTCTGACCAAAAAAGGGAAATAAATTGGAAGTGGATAAACACTACAAATGTGATGACTCTGGCTGGGGAGGAGTGAAGCACTGAAGGGGTTGTATGTGATAAAGCCTCAATTAAATATATATTTCTTAAATATTTGGGGACTGCTGGGAACCACGTGGGAGAGAAAGAGTAATTCGTGGCTAACAACCCAGCAGAAAAGACTGAAGGATTGCAAAGGATAGAAGCTAGCTATGGCCTCTGCTCTTCTTGAATCTTTCTAAACAACAGTTGTAAAGATTTTAATGGTTAATGTTGCATATTGATTGAGTGGGCTGTCCTTTATGTAGGTTGATCCTCTGTACTAGCATTTCCAAGTGTCTCAGAAATTGTGGTGTGTGCTACAACATTCATGTCTGGCAAGTAATTACCAACGAGGGTAACAGCCTTAGTAAACACATCATATTTCAGGAGAGGAAATCATGGTGCTTAGCCTAATATTTGATTTTGTTAATATAAATAATATATTAACAAGTGAACAACCTGGCTTTGGTCCAAACCACTCCACTGTAAGTGCTTTACTAAAACTTACCAATGATATTTATTCCTATAAATAACAGCCATAGTTTTCAAGATACATCAGTTTATATCTTATGACAAATACCCTCTTAGAGATCTATATCATTTCAATCATTTTAGAGGAACATTTGAATTAAACAGTTGAGGAATGGTGTCTGACCACCTTAGTGCAGTACAGAACAAAGAGGTTAGAGTTCAGACCCAAGCTGGATCTTCAGAGATATTCAGGATTGGGACCAGTGCAATCGAGGTGGGAAAGACCTTCCAGTGAAATTAGTTCCTATGAAATGCTGGTGATGGAGACTTGAATCATCTTAATACTTGAAGAGATGGTTGGGTCTCATTTCTATAGTGGGCATGCTGTTATCAAAGCATAAGAAGGCTGGGTGGTTTAAATGGAAGCATTATGAAAGAGCTGAAAAAAACATAGCCTCCCAGGAGTGAAGGGAGGAGGAAAGAACCTGGCTTCAAGTCCCAACACCTCTACTTAGTAGTTACATGCACTTGAGCAAGTATCTAAACCTTTGAAGGTTTGTTTTCTCACCTGCAAAGTGACAGTAATAGCCTCTTTCTCATAATACTGTTTGGATCAAACGAGGGAATAAGTGTGAAGAGCCAATTACAGTCTTGGGCACAAAGTATAAATTCAATATACAGCAGTTAGGGTTACTGTTCTTGCTATGTTCTAAGTGTATTAAGATTTCAGTTTTAACCAATAACAAAATGTTAAGTTTCCTAGGCTTGTTTCTTCAGTTGATTACCCATTTAAGATACTGGTTTTGGCACTATCAAACATTGTATAGATGTGAAACATCAAATGGACATGGTGTTTGTCTTTGAGAACTTCTTATAGAAGTGAAAACAGCACACACAAATAACCAACAACTCAGATAGATAAATGACATGAATAGACACTAGTAAACCCACAAAGGTCTACATTTAAGAAACTCAAGTTTGTATTTGAGCATTCCAATTAGATGATTGCAAGCCAAAATTCTCACTGGTTAGCAGAATTGTAAGGTTAAAAAAAAAGTAAGCTTTTTTTTTAAATCCCCAAAATGAATTTATCTCCAGTGAGCACTCAGATACAAAAGAACATTATCACCTCCTCCAGTTGTTGGAGATGGGGAGATATGGAGGAGAGAAAAATGGAGAGATGAAAGGACATGTGCATTGTTGAAAGAACAACTGGGCTTGAGTCCCAGCTTCCTGCCACATCCTGAGGGATTATGGGCAGTCCATTCAGCCTTGTTCCAAATACACATCCATATACATAAAATGGTGTTAATCCTGACTCATAGAGCTATTGTGAGGATTAAATACAGAAATATATTTGAAAAATGTTGTAAAGGCAGAAACTTAATGTGAATGTTCATTGTTGTTCAGGTAAGTGTAAATGTGCATTTTGTTTCTTGGAAGAGCTTCTATTAGTGTTAAGAAAATGGCTCAGCAAGTACCTTATGGTTATTGTAGCCAGGAGCTTGGCAGAAACAGAAAACAACAATGACTTATTTATTAAGACCCTAACTTGTGCTATTCACCCTATATATACTCTTCTAAATTCTTACCCCAAACTACAAGACACTTGTTATTCCTATTTTGTAGAGGAGGAAACAGATGCCAAGAGATCATCCGATTTTCCTAAGGGCATGCATGGATGTACCACGCTAAGATTTGAGCCCAAGATGCCTGATTCAAAGATTCCACATCTTTTTAACTTAAGTTCAATATTGTGGAATGTACCAACTGGAGTAAATACTGAAAATTCTAAGAATTATGCATTGTTTTTCATGAATTGCCTTTGCAACATTTAGGAAAGAACAGTAATAACTATGTCCATAGTATATTTAAGAATACTTCCATGATCATAAGTCTTGGCTCAACAAGACAAGTGCAAGTTTTTCAAAAGTTTGTGTTTGTCTTCCTCTACTACCAGCTTGAGTGAAAGCAATGAATAAATATTTGTCAGTGGCTTGGCTGATGGGTGAAGTTATAGTTCTGAAATGATAATCAAAAAAAACTGATGATAACATCTACTAACATGAAAATGGGATTTAAGAAAAACCTATGGGAAATATTAAATTCTACATGGGCAATCAGGAGAATAGGATAAAATTATTTCATTTGCAATAAAAAATGAACTGAAAGTGACTCCTCATTATAGATAAAGCCTAAAAAGAAACACGTTCAAAGGATAATAAAGCTGTACCAATGATTTAGAATAACAGCAAAAAGATAAACATATATTTCAATCAATGCTCACATAGTGAGAACTCAACTTTTTATTTGTAGGGGAAGAAAATCAAATTGTTAAAAGTATAGAAGTGGCTTGCCATACTCTAGCAAATACTGAGGCATTGCATTAACCTTCTCTAGCCAGCTTCTATTTCAATGCCGTTAGAGAAAAGATGATTGAAATTGTGTGAAAAGAAGAATGAAAGGGTGTAAAGGTAATCAGAATCCAGGTCTCGTTTCGAAGAAAGCCTCAATTTTCTGTTCACTGTTCTCCAAAGGGAAGCTAAATTTGATTCATTTATACTCTGGATTATTTCTAAAACTATTCATGAGTACTGATCTTTTTTGTGTTTTCAGGTCAATAATTGCTTTCATCTTAAGTCACACATGATATGTGCTATCAAATAATAAGTGATGGTGAATACACTTACATGGATAAGCAAGTGGATAAGAAATTAAACACCAGAACATTCAGATGGCTACTCATACGTCACAGTTACCTACAAACTATCTTGTTTTTTAGTTTGTATTCCTTATATAGTAAGTATACAAAAAATTAAGAAAAGCATTGGGAAGGAGCAGTAGCTGCTGAGCGACACATCTAATTTATAACCATCTTTTTTTTTTTTTAAGAAAAAGTATGTTTAAGTATACTAATGAAGGGAAGGAAATACTTCCTAAACCTTTGCTTTCAGAACTTAGTATCTTCATTTATAAGCTTGGTAAATTAAACATTAATAAGAATCCTTAGCCAGGTGGTGTGCAATTTATTCAAGATACTGAGGCAGGAGAGTCGGAAGTTCAAAGTCAGCCAGAGCAATTTAGTGAGACTTTGTTTTAAAATAAAATTAAAAAGCAGTGGAGATGCATCTCAGTGTAGAACACTTGCCTACAATGCCCAAGGCCCTGGGTTCAATCTCCAATGCTATGAATAATGCTAATTCTTAAATTTAAAAACTACCAGAATATATCTTTAATCATTCTCTTCATATTGATATCTTTAATGTAGAAGAATTTTTCACATTTTTATTTAACTGTAATTTATATACCATGAAATTTATCCTTTTGAATGTATAATTCAGTGCTCAGCAACATCTTACTTGAGGAACAACAATGGCTTCACCAATACGATGTCATTTTACTTTGCTGATAGATATCTCTTTGGGGGACAGGAAAAGAGAATGATTTAGAATCAGCAGGATAAGAAGCTGCAATCTTAAGCCTTTCTCAGGATATATGGAGGAGACCATAGGAAAAAAATGAATTTTGTCTTTTGGAAAAGTGTTCAGAAGCATGCTGAAAAATGTAACTTTGGGATGGAATCCTTTAAAAGTTTATGAAAATACTGGCATCAATAACCACCCTTGAGGACAGCATGCGCTAAGCATGGTCTAATTATAAATAATAAAAATTAATTAACAAAAAAGGGGTGTATGATTTGGGAGTCCTGACATTTATGAAGTTGTGGTTGAGGATATAGCTCAATGGTAGAGCATTTGTCCAGTCCAAAAGAGGCCTTGGGTTCAGTTCTCAGAAAAAAAAAAAAAAAGGCAGTTTTTGTAGTCACAACATTGCCCAGTTCTGCAACAGGTAAATGGTAGCTTCTCCGAATATATGTCTACCAGAAACTTACAAATATGACCTAATTTTTAAAAAGGCTCATTGAAAGTATAGTGAGTGCCACATGTGACTTCATCCTGAATTATCCAGTGGACACCAAATTCAATGGTAACTGTTCTTATAAGAAAGGGAGGGGAAACCCAGAAGATGAGGTGATGTGAATGAAGATGGTGGCAGAGATTGGAACAATGTGCCTACAATGCCAAGAATTGCTCCCACCTATCAGAAGTTAGGAGGAAGACAGTGAAGGGATTCTC